>JACCGJ010021728.1:0-22721 GCA_013407085.1 Atriophallophorus winterbourni | reverse complement strand
ATACACACGCTTTCCTATCAGGTACAAGTTATGGCCAATTTTCTGGTGCTCGTACTGATTTGTTACTCATAGTTCCATCAAGTGTCGTGTGTGGTGTCCATTACAGGCAAATCTATGTTGTAACATTTGTGGAAATGGATTTAGAAAACAACACTCACGGAGGAGATTAATCTTGACAGTTTGCGAGGAACATGAGCAGCTATTCGTGATAGGGTTACAAAGGTGAAGGCCTATGAAACGTTTTAAAATTCAGTTTCAATGACGACTTCACTAGTGGTGACGGAAGCACATGATAAACTCAATTAAATTTTCGAGGCATGTGGATCCTCATCCGCATTGTAAGCAAACAAGGCAGGAAACCGGGCGTGGTGTTTGTGAGACGGAATTGCATGCAAATGAGGATTTTTGTCCAATCAAATTTTAGCTGTATTTATATAAAACCCGAGATTAATTCATGTTTCTATAGAATACAAGATAACGCGGTTTTGTTTTCCACTCCCCACTCGGAATGGCGGCGTTGTAACGGTGGCCAAAGTCTGGTATGGCTCAAGCGGATGAACGCTTCGATTGTTAAACTAGCTGCGGTTTGTGCGACCCGTCTCTCGGGTTAGGGTCCAAAAGATTATATTTCGCAATGGCTTCTCACTCTTAGTGATACGATCAAAATCTACACAATCAGTAGGAGTGACTATTCAGTCTGACTTAGGAAACTCTGCAATGTCGACTCGCTGCCAGCAAAGCTGAAAGCAATTTGGGTCTTCTCAGAAGAGCCCCATGTTCGTTTGACGTCAATATAATCTGCAAATTGATTTCAACCTACATCCGTCCTCATACCGAATATGCTATCCCGGCATGGGATCCTTGGTTCAAAAAGATATTCGGCTATTGGAAACTACACAGCGCAGAGTGACACAGATCGTCCTTCGACTTTTTAATTATCCATACGAAATGCGACTTGGAATATTGAAATTGCACTCGGCCCAATGCAGACGGATGCAAGGAGCACTAATCTTCATTTGCACAGTGCTTAATCAAATAAATCATCCTTGCAGTCGTTTGTTTCATCTTTCCCATAACACACATCTGCGTGGTCACCAATTAAAACTGTACCAACAGCATAGCAGGTTGAACTGCCGCAAATACGCAGTATCTGTTCGCAATGTGCAATTGTGGAACAGCTTACCTACTCACGTGGTACAATCTGACACCAACGACGGTTTTAAAAAATCACTAGATGACCATATGGACAAGTATGTTTTTACGTTTGACAATAACCTTTAACAATATTTGTTGATGAATAAATCAATGAGTAGCATTTCATGTCCCACCCTTCCCCATCTTTTTTAGAACTTTTACTATGTCATGGTTGTACTACAGTTAAGCACTTGGTACTTGTTACCGGTGTAATGCTGTCAATGATGATGACAAAACTGCATAGATATATAGTTGTGTAGCAGTCTTGGTTTTTATAGACCATAAACTGCAGCCGATAGCACACAAACTCAACTTGTCATTGCTACTTCTTCCCCATTACTAGTCTTGAGCAACATGAGAAGCCTTCGAGGCCAAGTGGCAATTTGTCTGTCTGTAGGTTAGAACAGTGGTCCCTTCGAAATGTGTATGATAGCATAGAACAGCTAATACAAAAATATTAGTGGCACAAATGCAATGTTTTTAATGCGTGATTTACACCTTGAGTAAATGGTGGGAAAGGGTGACACTGAATCCATTGTTTCAGAATAAACCTCACTGGAGTAACATATTATATATTATATGATTGTAATAGTACACCATAAACATTTGTCAGTACATGTGTACACCGACAGTAGGATATAAAATCTGTTTATCAAATAATCGAAAAAAGAACCAATTCAAAACAGTGGAAAATACGAAGCAAATTGGTCTTCCTCGCTTTCTTTTTCTTCTTCCGGAAGTCCTGCACCTTCAATTAGAGGCGTGGAGATTTCTGGTACGTAAGGGGGTTTAACGCTGAGTTGATAAAGACCATCCCAATTGGTCATACAAAACCATGCGTGTTCACGGATGTCTAAGGGTCCACGTTTCAGCACGCCAAACCGTTTGGTGATATCGACTTGCAGAAGGGATAAGATCAAATCTCGCGCAGCGCGGCTTACCCTTGGAGATGAGGGAAAGGTAAAAACTCCAATGGTAATTTTCTCATACAACACAAGAATTTCCTCAGATTGAAACGGACTGGTACCATAGAGCATCTCAAAAAGTAGCACTCCGTAAGACCACCAATCAACCGAAGTTCCGTAGCCGCGCGATAGGATCATCTCGGGAGCCAAATAATCCGGTGTGCCACACAATGTATAAGTTCTCAGAGGAACAAATTTAGCGAAACCGAAATCTCCCATTTTCAGGTAACCATTCGCTCCGATGAGAATATTTTCCGGTTTCAAGTCGCGATACAAGATGTGTATACTATGCATGTACTCGAGAACCATGAAAATTTGCGCCGCGTAAAATCGAGCAACAGATTCGGAGAACTGTTTCGAAGCTTGCAAGCGTTCGAACAAATCTCCACCAGGAGCGAATTCCAACACCAAGTGCACATGCGTGACATCTTGAAAGGTGCACACCAGCTGTATGATCAACGGCAAATGCACACGAGACAGCAGTTCGCGTTCTTGATTCACGTGCTCTATTTGGCGAGTTTGGAGAATACGGTCCTTGCGCATCGACTTCAAAGCAAACAAAGAATTGTCACTTCGGCGCCGGATCAAATAAATCGATCCGAACGATCCCGAACCAATAAATCGTAGCACATTGACCTCGGAACGGAATCGGGAATCGTTCGAGGAGGAAGCTTTCAAACGGAACTGCACCGAACAGCGAGATTCTCGTGACTTCCGAGCCTCCCCTTGCTCCTCATACCTTGCTTCATCAGCAGACCCTTCGACTTTGAATAGCACGCGTTCCGAGTCTGATTCAAGTAATTCTTCTTTCGTTTGTTGCAGGAAAGATTCCCACCGAGAAACGCGACGACAAAGAGAGTTGCCCATGCACCGCCAGTGAAACAGATGAACCATATACCGTGAGAGTGAGTATATAAATGATACAAAGTCGTTCAAGTGAATGAGTTCACTGTGAGGTGAAGTGTTCCTGCAATCGAAAGCAGTCAAGCGTTCGAGAGTCCTCCACACGGTGTAGTTTTAGTGTTGAGGACACAGATCATTAATGAGCCTCGTAGCAAACGAGTAGAAAGGTGGTGGTTACATAAAATTCTGAGAGTGGAGTGGATTGAACGGGGTGAAGTGAATAAATGTGCGCACAAGAAACAGGTTACGTGCATCAATAAAACGGTAATCGAGTAGCACAAGTAACATGTGTGCAAACATGAGATTATCGTAGAGATTACATTAGGTTACAATACCATCACGTAAACGAAAACGTCGGCAACAGTAATCGAGGTCACGAAGAAACTGAGAATCATGTGAAAACAGACAATAAAGCAACGAGCAACGGCGTAAACAATGGTCGGACGTGCGGCGAGGTTTTCAAAACAATTTGTGACCTCAAATGCAAGCAGGTTCGTAAACGGATGACGGCACGGGCGATGCGGTTTGTGTGGTCAGAGCTCATTTTCAATGGTAACCAATTTAGAATCGGGTAATGCCGTGGCAACGCCATTCAGAATAATGGTTGCGCACAAACAATGTGCCGGCGTTTAACGACAAAAATTTAGTGACAAACCGTATATTCCAAGAGCCGATAAAGTTGCAACTTCGAGCGAGATACGCCTCGATGCATTTAACTAGGCTAGTTGAACTCACCGCTAATGATGAAAACGCATGAAAATGCATTGAGTTGGCACAAATCAAGAAATGTTGGTTACATCACAAAATCAGAGAATAAATTTACTCGTGAACGCGGGAGGTTTCCATTGCTTTCCCAATGACCCCGTGGAACCTGGATGGAGCCAGTTCAGAGCAAACGGATCGTCCTCCACTGCGAGGCATCCGCTCGGCAGGATTCCACCTGCAAATGCACAACACAAATCGATCAAAATGAATCGATGGAAAAACAAGGTTACTCAAGGAAGATGAGTGAGGATGCCGTGGCAGCGCGTGGGCAGTCGGTTCAAGTGATGAATTGATACTTTAGAATAGCCGATTGTCCTACTCCATTAAAATTGATTCCAATTTCACGGTTTCGCATCAAGTGTATGAATATTATTCGAATGCATGGTTTAGTGCACGTGCGAATGAAAACCAGTGAAACGCTGTTCTTGTGTGCCGGAAGCACAAATATAGATAAGAGATAAACTGCAGTATTCTTGATTTATTTAGGACGAGTTGGTCATCCGTCGAAAGGAAAGGCACAGAATGTTAGTCTGCACTTATCAACGGTTGATTTCATTTTGCGTCTGCTTCTTTTCACGGCTAGGTTATGGAAAAAGCGGTAATCCATACATTGATTGGTCGGCCTGTACTTACGACCAACTAAAAAATATTACCCACAGAACTTAGCAAGTAATTCTACAGCGTGCTCTAATCAATCAGCCTTAAATTGAATGAGTTTTGAATTGACCCGACAGGGCCCAAGTGCGACGTAATTCGAACCAAGTATTGTAATCATAACTAGATATGTGGAAAATTTACGGAAGATCTCAATACATGAAACTAAACGGACTACGTCATTCTATGATCCCACATATGAAAAGGATGTTCAAGCAGCGATTATCCCAACACTCCTCTTTTCAACACACTCCTCTTTACTTCCCTAGCCACCTTCAATAGTAAGCATCAAATATGCCAACGACGTAGTCATTTGTTGTACCATACCTAGGAACGATTCTTCGAATCCCGTCTCATCTTCGTTAGATGAAATTCTTGCTTCTAAATTCTGAAAAAATATGCAGAACGTCTCTTGGCTAATCTGCACGGGGCTCGGTGTGATGAATTTGTTCCGCGATTAAGAATCAAGTCTACAGTCAGCTACTGAAAATGTTTGTTACCGATCGGGTAATTATATTCAGGAAAAAGCTCTGTAATGAATTGGCTAACGTAGATTTTGGGTAACGTTTCGCTTCTGACAAGCAAGGTCCGTCAGACCAAAGGTGTCAGTACGAAAGGAAATCAAGGTTAAATTACATTCACACCATGCATCGATTGACCTTAATTTCGCCTGTCTATATTAACAAGCTGAGTGTCTAACATTCTTAGACCGTTTAGGATTGGTCATGTGAATGCAATTTGAACCTGATCCCTTTTCCTATTCATATCCTTGGCCTGAAGAAGCTTGTCGTAAGCGAAACATTACCAAGAAACTGGTATAACCGATTCATTACAAACTTTATTTTCTATAATTAAGTCTACAGACCTTAGTACAGACAAACGTGCCAAGTATCCAGACATTAGGGTTATCCATAACTTAACCTAGATCCACTGTCTTCGCTTCCCACATTACCTTCCAGTTTATAATCATTTGTACAGTTAACCCGCAAGAAGATTTAGCATTTATCAGACGCTGTATCTAAATTAAGTTACATGATAGTTCCATCATTTACGAAGATATTTTAGAAACTAAAATAAAACAGCACATTTGTTAGTAAGATCACTGTTCAGTGATCTCACTGATAGTTCCTACTTAATCTGTAACGATATAGTTGAATGTAAAGTATCAAAGACTCGATCAAATATATATATATATATATATATATATATATATATATATATATATATATATGTGTGTGTGTGTGTCTAGGCCTGGGCAACATGACAGTATCTCAGCCCACGTGCAGTCTCTGACTGTGCGTCACTTAGCCTAGATCAGGTTTGTGCTTTCACATATAGAAAAACGTACATCCCATTTTCTCCAAAATATCTGTGTCAAAAGATTGCTGTTAAACGGGTGAGGACAAGCTTATCGTAAACATTTTCTATCGCTATTTATCCCGTTTCTCCTTAATTATGTACCTTATTTTTCGACATGAATTTGGAGCTGAAATTTCGAATTCCCACCGTTACCGAATAATATAATAATAATAATAATAAATCAGAAATCACGTGATCACGTATTTCTACTTGAAGGTAGAGTTGGCAAAACGAGCACAACAACATGGGTGTGAAAGTTTAGTGTTCGAATTTTACTCAAAATCGGAGTAAGGAATCGAAATTGAGGATCAGGTGACCCACATAGCATCGTGAAGAATTCACTTGAAAAATTCCATGTAAAAAGAACTGATTAAACAGCAAAAAGTCTACTGACACAAGATAAATGCGTAACTCTGATTAGAAAATGAGGCCACGGAAGGCAGATGGTTCAAGACCTGTGCTTCAAATAAGAAATAAGTGGAGTGAATCAAAACGCGCATGCGAATTGCTCCGAAAATGTACTCAACCCTGAAGCACTACCGAACTCAAGTGTCGAATGACTACTGACAGGAGTCGGAAAACAAATGCAACAGACAATGTACACAGGGTCATGTATCGCCTATACTGCTCGTGCAAGGAAAGACAGCCATCTGAGTCCTAAAGACTTGATAGACTTTAAAAGTAGCTTTGTTAATGTCAGAAAGCGGTAAAAAAAATCGTGCATGATCCGGCTAAATCATAAAACAAAAATGGAGATACAAACAAGTGAATTATAAAACGATATACAATAGAAATGGGGATGCGAGCATCACAATACATTGATGAACTATGCCGGTTGAACAAAACCAACAATTTTTTAGTTAAAACAAATGTGTACAAAAATGGCCATGCATAACGGAGACAGTGATCAAACAGTAGATTTGTAATAGCAGGGGGGCAGTATGTGAGCACGAGATACAATAGACTAAATTAAAGGGATAATGTGATGCTTGTTTCAAGTTAATGATACATGAAGCACAATAAATTATTTAAGATATATCGGGTTTCTGTTGCAGCTGCTTTCGTACATCTGACTGAGATCATAAAATCAAGTGTGGAAGATGAGCATCGACACGCTATATGGAAATAATGTTAACTATGAAGATAAAGATGTTACACATGTGCATGAGACAGGTAGGTCTTATTACCGACAGCCACCGCAAACAAGATTCAATCAAACACACATAGACACAGAGCGCGCAACATTACCAGGCTTTTTCGGGTCATTTGAGTGGGAGAAAACGAGGAATATGAATGGATGGGGCGTGGAAGAAAAAAAATAGCTGAGCATGCTCAATTCGAACCGATATGGTAAACCATTTTACTCCGGTGGCTATCTCTTTAGAACAGAAAAGTCAGACTCGCTGGAAAGCAAAACCAGAAGGGCATGCGCCAATCAAGTTGCATGACAGTACGTTTGGATGACGTCGGCTTTCGCATTTTAGATTGTGAGTGGCATGTTATCAATTGTGTGGTAGAGTATGGTATGGTATGAAAGCACAAGACTGATCCAGGCAATGTGCAGCAGAGTCATAGACTGCACGTGGGTTAAGATATTGTCAGGCGCAGTAAAGTAGGGAACGCATGGATAGACCGCATACGCGAGCTACAGGAATAGAAATACAAACTATATGGAAACACATGGTAGCACAAAATATATAGGATCGATTAGTTTGAAATAAGTTCATGCATTTGTTAACGCGAAAAGATAAAATAAATAGAAAGGTGATGGAAAGAATCATACACATAAAAATCACACGGATGTGCAATCGTGCAGTACTTTGTGCTGCGTGGCTAACACCGTGCTGAATTGATTGGCCAGAGGTAGTGAACTGCATGCTGATACAGGCTTGAGTCTTACTACCATGTCCTGTTGTTTTTCTTCCTCATATCTGTCTTGGCCTGGGCAACCTGACAGTATCTCAGCCCACGTGCAGTCGCTGACTGTGTAGTACTTTGCCTGGATCAGGCTTGTGCTTTCATACCATACCATACACATAAAAAGGATTCTTCCATGAAGGATACACTCTTTAAATCTTCATTTATTCATGCAAAAATAGTCGCGCGCGGAAGTCATGGCATTGCGTTCAGCCTATAATTTTCCACGATCTAAAAGTGTCCTTGATAATAACGATGGCATATAGATCACGAGAAAACAAATACTGGTGAACAGCCGTACATTTTTAACTGAAAGCATCGAGGAAAATATGAATCGCTACTTCCAAGATTAACTAACATGAGTACCATCATAGAGTACATAGCTGCGATTAAATAATTTGCCGCCGCTCCATGGCCAAGGGGTATGGTGTGCCACACGCGTTACGCTGAACACTGTTGATCGAGTAAACATAAGCATTCTGTGATCACGTTTCTATACCTCGAATCAGTCACGCATTTAATCAAACATTGAGCAGAGTGAAAGCTTGCTTTTTTTTTTTGCTACTATGCATCATAACAAGCTTTTCGGCCACTTTACATAACAGCATACAAAATTAAACAAACAATCAAAAAAGATTTTATGTAATATTTTCTTTTTCATATCTGTCTAAGCCTGGGCAACTTGACAGTATCTTAGCCTACGTGCAGTCTTTGACTGCGGATCAGGCTTGTGCTTTCATACCATACCATAATATTTATGACGACGACTAACCACTACGAAGTAATATCGTGATGAATCATGCAAACGTTAATCGAACGTTGCCCCTCAATACTGCTTAAGCATTACAAGTTGGGCTGGAGGTGTACTCAACGAGAGCATAAAGCATTCGTGGTTCAAACGATTGCGTTATATATTTTTTAATGTGGCAGACAAACGAAGGTGGCACGGATTCCGTGATTATACCGGAAGTGATTATATGAAGGCTCCAACAGAGACGATTGTAAACTAGCGGCGAATCACAGTGTACGTTAGCACGCACAAAACAGTATAGAATGGACACCGACCGTTGTCTTAGAAATAACAACCGCAGTTTAAATAATATAACAAACAAAGCGGCTAGTTGAACTGGATCATAAAAAGGAAAACTCGTTCGGTTTACCTAGAGATTTTAGCCATTAACAGATCTACATGGCTGATGAAATCGACATAATTGAAAATTAGGCGGAGAAAAAGCGATAAAGATGAGGTGTGCAAGGGCTTGTGGACGATCAAATGCTACGTTGACTTACTGCGACGAATTACTGTTACAAAATTAGAAAATATGTGAAAACGGATTAAAATCATCAGCGAAATATTTTTGACGTTTGCATTGAATTGTTTCGAGAAACAAGCTACATTCATACTTAACTAATATGGCAGCAAACTTCCCAGAATGTAGGATGTATACAAAATAATGAAGACAAAAATATCTCAAATATACTATCAGTTATCATTAAAGATAAACAAGTTGTAATAACAGCGGTATCGGGTGACCTATTATCTGAATTCCGAAAACATGTAGCAAAGAGCCGAATAAACGTTGTATTGCCCTCGCTATCTAATCATTAGTTATAAACCATGATGTAAGCCAGACAAAGTGCCTCACAGTCATAGACGGTACATGGATTTAGGTACTGTCAGGTTATCCGAGACGATACATACGAACGAGGGATAATGTCTATCAGATTTCAGCATTTCTCGTATGGAAACAATCATCAGTGGCAATCCATTTAGGTGTTGTCTGTGCAGTACAGAACTGCACGATGGTAAAACAGTGCGACATTAGGAAAAATGGGAAACAAAACTATAAGGATAGCTGAACAGTTCAATATGAATAGCTGATGTTAGCTAAATCCGGCGATGATTTTAAGATTATTGAAGACCTGAGGCCGAAGTTTTAAGTTCTCAACACGTACAGTAAAACAACAAATGCTAAATTGGGCAAAAATTAAAAAGGTAAGCAACGGTTTCTTGTATGTCTAGGTGAAAAATGGTCAGCGATAATTTCTGTAGGAAAAGTGCCATGCTGCTTGAGCATGGGTTAACTGGATGAAGCGACCGTTTGTAAATGCGCAGTTTGCTCGATTTCATGCTTGTGAGAGCACAGCTGCTCAAAAACAATGTGTCAGGAAACCGCAGTAGAACCAAAAATATCTTACAAACGCGGCTTCTCAATGGTACCCACAGAATGTGCGTATGCTGTATGAGAGGATTGATTCCAGTAATAAATTTAAATTTAAATAAATTTAATTTTTAAGGATACAATTCAAGATTTTTAATCCTATAGCAACATAGCACGCTTACGTTCTGAATTTAAGAGGACACTGTGGAAAAGAGAACTTACACTGTGGCTCTGAAGTGAATAATTGAGAAGCGGCATCAGACTGATCTCCAGCACCTGGAACGTTGGTATTTCGATGACGCGTCATGATATGAGATTGGTCAATGCGATTAAGATCTGACATACTGGCACTCCTGCGACGAAGTTGTTCTACTAGAAAATCTTGGCCCTTAAAAGATTATATTAAACGTTTAAATAAATCATTAATTATATATAGAATTAAAATCAGAGAATTATCTGGAGCTAGGAGTAAGTTCATGTAATAACAAGCTAAAATAGTTAAAATTCAAATACATTCCATAGTTCGTTTGTTCTTTTTTGTTGTGCTTGCAGCAAAATACTTGAAATGACGAGAACGATATTAATTAAGAAGAACACGAGTTTGTTTCAATGGCATAGCGCAGAAACTATAAACAGACAACGAGGACCGAGGATCGAATTTGCATCTCGTGGGTAGGTTGTTATAACACGACAGACAAGGGTTGAAGAAGACTTAAAAGCATTTGTCGTGGAAAGATGCAGCTCGTCAACCAGTAGAGGCAGACCATCCAGGGAAAAAACCTGTGCCGCCTTGCAGGATACACATGAAGATAACCTACTAGAGAAAACTTCGCGCGAGCTCCCATCGCTGGCGAACGCTGCTTTTATTGTCAACTCCATACTTCTCACTCTTTCACAGCTTCACGGTGTTTTGCACTGTAGGGATTTAAGAGCAATGTTTCCAAAGTATAAGGAATAAATGTATATTTGAATTCCACTGATAAATAATGTGTAACGTTAAACTACAGGGATTCTTACAATAAACCAAGATTTCAATAATTGCTTGCATTAGTGTGAGACAAAATGATAGATTATTCGATATGGAGCATAATTATAAAAGCAAAGGAAAGAAAGATGGGAACGAATGATTATAAACCGACTTGGAACTAACCATTAAAGCAGTGCTCAAAACCGTTTTCGCAGCGTAATTCAAACCCTTGGCACCAAACTCCACCACTTTGGTGTAACCTTTTTCGGTGGCTCTGTTAATAGCTTCATCAATTTCCTGGAATAATAAGGTTTATTGTAGCTTACGTTTTCTCTTTTAGATAATTCCGGATGGATAAATTTACGGTATATGAGACTATAACCGGAAGTGGCTGGTGTGACGAGCCACACAACGAATGCAATTTTAAGTTCATAGTAAAAGGGAAACCTGGAAAAGTAACGAATTCGAAAGCTAACCAATGTAAAAATATATCTGTGATCAATTCCAGGGTCGTGAACAAACTGAAGACCACCCAATACATTCCTAAAACAACCTACAAATTATATAAATAGCTGTCAAGCTTACGACTTCCTGGTAATCTTTTTTTCTGATTGCTTTATAAGTCCTATAAGCAGGATGTAGAACACCGAACAATATGCTGAAAGAATAATTATCAAACACTCCATACATTACAATACGGCCGATTAAAGAAGTTAACATGCTTTCAAGGTCATGAAATAAAATTTAAATCAGGCGGCATCAAGGGTTTTTAATACACTACAGTTCAGTTCAGTTCAGTAGCACAGGACAGTAAGTGGCTAAGGAGCCAATCGAGCGTCCAGAATTTCTTTCGGTGGAAAGCTGCAAAGAAGCAACCACCACTGCCAAAGCGTTTATTCTCATTGTGATTTGGATATCCTCGACGATCGCGATGCCAAGGTATTAATCGGGTTGTATTTAGGAAGCACCTCGTTATGAATGATGCTGGAAAGATAAAAATAAATTTCTCTTCACTAGTACTGTGGGAGGTCAGCTAAAAACGAGTTATGTATTAAAAACAGAAATTTATAATTTACTTACTTACCAAACAACCCTAGAAATGGTAAATTACCTAATCTTGCATAAAAATTAGGGGGAGAATTCAGGAAAAGCTTACCCCAGATGCGGTCCAATCTGTTCTTAAAACTTGCAAAAGGATTGTAGGATATGAGTTCTTCTGGAATCCAGTTGCAAAAATTTACCACCCTGAGGCTGAAAAAGATTTTCCTGGAGTCTAGTCTACATTGGTCCTCTGCAAGTTTGAGTGAATGGCCCCGGGTGTCCAGCTCGGGACTTAAGGCAAAGAAGTCAGTCATGAAAACGCTAATTAACCCCTTCAAGGTCTTAAAGGTTTTAATTAAGTTCCCTCTTAAACGACGGCGCGTAAGTGTGAAAAGATCTAGGGATTTCAGGCGTGCAGCGTAAGGTTTCCCTCACTGACCCTGAATCATACGAGTTGCGAGACGCTGTACGCTTTTCAGTCGGACGATTGCTAGCACTTTGAGCTGCAGCGGCGCATTGGTCGTCCCATTTGAAGTCAGTCCTAACTAGTCCTCCCAAATCCTTAACACGCTGTGTGGCGCTAACAGTGAGAGTATTGCCCGACACCTGGACTGAAATCTTACCAACCAGCTAAAAAACATGCGAAATGAAACGGTTGAAGATTATTTTTTAAGTAGATATCATCGTTTTAACATCTTTCACACAATACACATTTGATTCTAGACTAAGTACTCAATTTTCATCCTGTTTAATCGCACGAGCCTACAATCGTGTCAATCTAAAGCCATGAACCATGAACAAAAAAGCTCATTTGCACGCGTTTCCGTCGCACACCGCACGACGGGTTTCATGCTTTTTGCACTCATCGGGTAGGGACAGTAGGATCAGGAATAGTAAATGACTAGCAGTTCACTACTCCGTTTCATACTTTGAATTATGCTTAAATCCTTCTTGAACTAAATAAATCAAACCACAGTTCCAAGCGCATGCGGATTCTGATAGTGCTGTCCCTTCCTGATGCGTGTAAACAGCCCGAATCGTGGTCGGGTTGTGTGATTGGATTGCACGTAAACGAGCTTTTTGTTTCCAACCCGAAAAGGATTTATAGCTACGCACAGTCAAAAGGAAAAACTATGGAAAACATAGGGGATTTGAAACTGGAGGACGGATAAGTTGGCGACTGCCTTCTCAGGGTTTTCCAGTAGGGGTTCAACGACGGGATAATTCTTCAAACGCACCGTCAGGTCTGCTTAACCTGACACCTGTTGTCCATGTATTAGATGAGATGTCCTTCATTGAGGCTGAGGTGTTTGACGCACTTATCCATGTTCGGGTCAACAAATCTGAGGGACCGGACGGCATCTACTCAATTATGCATAAAAATCTTGCCTGAGTGCTTGCCGAACCGTTTTGCCAGCTCTTTAATTCATGCCTGCAACTAGTAGTTGTTCCCAGTAAGTGGAGGGAAGCCAATGTCGTGCCAATACACAAGGGTGGTTGCAGGTCAACTGTTGATAACTATAGACCGGTCAGCCAGACCAGCACCGGCTCGAAAGTGATGGAAAAACTGCTGCGTGATAAAATCTGTCAGCATCTTTGAGGCATTCTCTGTTGAGTGTAAGTCAGCATGGATTTCTTAAGGGTAGATCCTGCCTGACTAACCTCCTTAGCTTTCTCAATACTGCCACTGAAAGGATGGATGAAAAGGAAGCCTGTCGAAGCCATTTACCTATACTTCAGCAAGGCTTTCGATTCCGTAAATCACCGCATCATAGAGATTAAGCTTGCAGCCAAAGGCATACGGGGTAGTCTACTTGCTTGGATAAAGGCCTTCCTTACAGGTTGGACATTCCTGGTGAGATTAGGATGTACGCTGTCGAATCAAACCGACGCGATCAGTGGTGTACCCCAAGGTTCGGTACTCGGTCCTCTTCTATTCCTGATTTTCATCGATGACATGTCCTATGAATTGAAGTGCCCATGCTTCATTTTCGCGGATAATGTGAAATTCATCGGATCAACGGATGAAGATACCTTGATGCACGACCTTGAGTGGGTCATAAACTGGTCATACCAGTGGGATCTCCCACTAAACCTAAATAAGAGCCAACTCTTGTCAACACTGGTTGATAGGATTTCGGTCCAGGTGGCGGGGAATTCCCTCAGTGTTAGCGCCACACAGTGTGTTAAGGATTTGGGTGTACTGGTTAGGGCTGACTTCAAATGGGAGGACCAATGTGCCGCTGCGGCTCAGCGTGCACGCAAGGTACTTTTTCTGCTGAAATCAGTGCTATCGAGCAGAAGACCCGATGTATTCCTGCCACTGTACAAGGCATTAGTTCGGCCGCATCTTGAATACTGTGTTCAGGCGTGGTGTCCTCACTAAAAAAAGGACATCCTTCGACTTGAAAGTGTACAGCGCCTCGCAACTCGCATGATTGAAGGTCAGCGAGGGAAACCGTACGCTGTGCGCCTAATGTCTCTCGATCTATTCTCCCTTAGGCGCCGTCGTTTAAGAGGTGACTTAATAGAAACCTTTAAGATCTTGAAGGGTTTGAGTGGCGTGCAAATGAACGACTTCTTTACCTTAAGCCCCGAGCTGGGCACCCGGGCCACTCACTTAAAATTGCTAAGAAACGATGTCGGCTAGACTCCAGGAAACACTTTTTCAGCCTTAGGGTTGTTAACTTCCGGAACATTCTTCCAGAAGAACTTATATCCTGCAGTACCGTGTCTAGTTTTAAGCGGGGTTTGGACCGCAACTGGGGTAAGTTGTTTCCTGAATACTCTCCTTAATTGCTATACAAGCTTAGGTTTTTCATCTTTTAGCGTTATCCCGTAAATAAAGTGAAGGCTAGAGTTCTATGTGTTTTTTATTTTATTATACACAATGCTACTTCAACTGACCTCTCACCCTGCTGGTGAAGAGAAACTGCTTTTTTTCTTTTTCAGCATCGGCTATAGCGCGGTGCTTCCTAAGTTCAACCCGGATAATCTCTTGGCTTCGCGATCAGCGAAGATTTCAAATAGACAAAAACAATAAACGTTTTGGCAGTGGTGGGTGCTTCTCTGCAGCTTTCCACCGAAAGAAATTCTGGACGCTCGATTGGCTTGTTAGCCACATACTGTTCTGTGCAAACTGAACTGAACTGCTCATGGTTTAAACATTATATACATGACTATGGGCTGAAGTTAGTGAACTGGTTGGTCGTATAAATCCTATCCTACAGTAACAAACAAGCGCAACTTGTTTATCATTATCCTACTGTTCCACAAGTATGCGGATCGTGATCCTACTGTCCCTATGTGGTGATTGTTCGAATACCAATCAATAATACTAAAGTGATGTGTTGCTCACAACCCCCAAAATTACACTCCACTACCGGTTTCTGGCTGTTTGCCTTCATCAGGTGGACACAGTAAGATTAGGTTTAGTGAGTCTTGAAACAGTGGATAAATGGTAAACAAGATAATACTTGAATGACACTGTTGCATAGGGTTCGTACAACGAACCACGATATACATAAACAGAATCACATAGTGATTGGTGGTCAAGCACTCAAGGCGCATATGGATGACCAAAGTAATGTGTTACTCCAATTCCCCGAAATTACCATTTATCCAGTGTTCCAATTCTCACTGAACTTAAAATTACTGTCTTCACCTGATGACGGCAAACAGCCAGAAACCGGTAGTGGAGTGTAATTTTGGGGGATGTGAGCAACACATCACTTTAGTCATCCATAAGCACCTTGAGTGCTTGACAACCAATCACTATGTGATTTTTTTGTTTGAACATCGTGGTTCGTTGTACGAACCCTATGCAACAGTGGCATTCAAGTATTATCTTGTTCAATCAATAATACTGTTATTCATATTCTCGTTGTTAAACTGATATACATCAATATATACCAAGTAATTCGAATACTGAGTGCGTTTCTTCTTCCCATACTCTTCTTGGGTTGGTTGTTCATTTCAGTTCATACACTTCCTTACAACCCTACCTGATGGTTGTGAAACACACTGGCCAAAACAAATATATCTGCCTAGAAGTGGGAGAAATCTTCGGTAATTTCCATGCTAGTTTGCAATTTCTGAAGACCCAATAAAATTCTGAAATATAAGAATTCCAGCGGTCAATAACTACGCACTGAATTTGTTAAAAATCAATGTGTTTGCAATATATGAAACACAGAAAATTGACAAAGACATGCATAAAATGTTTTAAAAAAATTGCGAATAGCAATTTGTTCTTATTTGCCACGGTAGTATGAAGATGAACTTTACGTGTGAACAACTAAGTAAAATATGCAGAAGGAGAAATGATTTGGAATTTTAATTTTAGGTCCAGCAATCGCACTAGTCATTTGATCATAATAGAGAAGAAGACGACGACAGAAGAAAAAAGAAGAATTAATACTTTATACGTGAAAACGCCTTTTCCGTAAATCAAACATAGTTTAAACACAGAATTTCAATACGACTAGACGGACGTTTGGGACTCAACCGTCAGGTACATCTTTCTCACCAACGAAAAAATAACAAACATAATGCCTGATCGAAATCCCTCGATTTCATTAATGTTTTTTCGAAAACCCGGATATTTTTGAGGTTGATTCAGCGCGGAGTTGGACCGATTGTGCCTAATATTTTTCATGTATGTAAGTCAGCCAAATTTATGAGCAACTGAAAAATGTTTTTTGGCTCAGCGTAAATGAAGATGAAGAAGCAAGATTATATACCGATACGATGCATAATATTGGATTTACACCCTCTACTCGTCTATAGTCCAACTAAGGATGCTGCAAATTGGAAGAGTTGTAAACCTCCAATTTACGGAAATAAGAGAATTATTCTTCAATGATTTCCAAAAATATTTTATTAATAAAATTAACTTAATCACTTCAGCTAAACGAAATTAGGCAAGTGCAGATGTTTATGATTCGTAATGTTATGCTCGTATTGTTCAACAACGTTCCAAGTATATTTGGTTCAGTTGGGGTAGATTTGAATTTCATTCAGCCTTTGGGGTACGAATTAGACGGTTACGGTTAGTAATAAAGTATAGCGGTCCATAATTTCTTAGTGGTGCTAAATGACAATATATCTGCCTAAATGCAAAATAAATTTCTGAATTCCTACAAAATGAACACATTCGAATTCGGAGCCCATGAGGTTTTAAATATTTGGTAATTTAATTATCATACTCTGAATTTACTTTGGATAAATCTTCCTAATACGGAAACTTGCCCTCGGTTTCCAAAAGGTAAAAACATTATTCACTTGATCGTGAGTCTACGAAATAAATTCCCGCTAGGATCTACTTGAGGAAACTATTAATATTCCCAGAATATTATTCAGTACTAAATATCCCACACCTTCACTTCATTTATGTCAGCTTACCGTGTAGTACTTTGGAAAATTTTATTCTTTCCAGCTTATCAAGAAGATCCATTTTTATACTTCTCATGATTAAATAACGTAACTCATTTGATTAATAGTTATTTCCTATTGCGGTGTGGAACATAGGTAAATATTTTAACTGTAAAATTTTGAAATCGCTATTTCACATTTTTCATAAAATCAACTGACTATCCGTAGCAATTCTTAGTCATCCTTAATGTTTCAAACTGTAAAATGAGCTTTAAATTCTACTTGGCTGCCTGGTTATTACATTTGTGATTATTTAAATAACAATCACGTGAACAAATCTGGAATATAGACGACCGAAATTTGCCTATAATACCCCCCTACGTTAATCCGCGGAGATTCCGTTTTCAATTTAGCATATACTTAAATTCGGAACAATTATTCTTCAACATATTTGCTATCCAGTTAATCCGCGATCCTCCGTATGCTCGAAGATCTCTATCCGCTGAAACTCTGTATTCCTGAAAACAATCATTTTCCGTTATAGTATTCAGATTCGAATAAAATCAATCACACATTTATTTTTTGTAAAAGAGATTAATAGCAGTTTAGTTTATTGTTTACACGAATGAAAAAATTTCGCTGTATATACAAACATGAAATTTTTCACTATTTTGTATATTTTGCTTTGGTTGTACAAACATATTCGTAAATATTAAAAATGATTAGCATGTCTTAGATATCCGAGAAAATGTCTTTTATTTATTTATTAATTTTCGCATGTATATCGTAAATATCGTGTGTTCACCGAATGTGTTTGAAAGTTCCTTTTTAACTGCGGACGTTTTTGAAGATAACGATTAACAAATGAATTTTCATATGAGAATAAATCTGAGCTACTTGTATAAAATTTACATTATAATTTGATGATAAACATATTGTATTTAGTAAATTTTCCGCAAAATGTTTACCATTTATTTTGCTGGTAACAGTAGCTTTGTCTCGAAATTACTTAAAATCTATGCATTGCCGGATTGCTCGGTGTGTAAATGTGTTCCTGATTCCATACAGGATCGAAAATCAATCATTTCCACATAAGGTTGTTCCTCATTTACTGTCAGTTTTTGCTACAGTGTGAATACACGTTGTGTAATGTTGAACACAGCCAATCACCATTTGCTTCATTGAAAACTGATACTTTTAGGAATATGTGAACCACTCCTCTCATGATTGTGCGACTACCTATCACATCACCACGCCGGAGTTAAAGTAAACGGAGTGCTATCGCAAATGTTCAAAACGACCATCGGAGTCCCACGAGGATCCGTGCTAGTCCCGTTCCTCTTTTTTTCCTGCTTGGCGCGCGCTGCTTGAATACGGTACGTGTTCCCCATTACGTTTTCATATTACTTTCGCTTATATGCGCTACAATCCGGAACTTATATATTTGTGACATTATCTAAAAAAGTTAAAATCTTCGTTCCAAGAAATATTTTATACACAATGCATCCTAAAACATCCATGTCTCACCGTATTAAAATTCGTAAAAATACTCAAACAAGAAATTGCACTGTGAGGTTAGATAGTGACAATTCTATAATCTTGAATAAATTGAGAAAACTTTAATCTGAATTATAACAACTTCGTAAACCTTATTTTATTCTCTTAAACCATTATTATCTTTCATAAAGCCTAATTCAATTATTGATCATGATATCCTTATACAAGCGAACAAATTTGTTGAAACTCTATGCACCGGAATTAGTCAAAGAGAATCCCGATCTAAGAATATTATTTAATTTAATCTAACTGATAATTATCTTTTAAATGACTTAAAAAATGTGTTTTCCCTTCATATGGCATTCTGCCAGATTGCGCTGATTTTGTCCGTTTACGCAAAAACAACATGAAACAGCAAACCTCAATCCTTATAAAATCTACTGACAAATGTTTCGTGTCATACATATTGGAGAATAGAAATATTTTGAAATCCATACCTTGATTTTCTAATGTTATTATAAAACCTGATCTCACTCCAATGCAGAGGCGTTTCGGTCGTAAGAAGCACAAAATTTCCATTATACCTACAAACCAATCATCGTTTGATGCAACTGAGAGTATGCAGTGTGATTCATCTGTAGCTACTACACCTGCAAGCACCCAAGCTTCGGCACCTGCACACAATGATATAGTGCACAGAACACCGCCGCCTTCTGAGCGCTAATTTTGTCTACCTACATTTCGACAGACACAAGCTGTTCTTCCAAATCCTAGCTTATTTAGTAACACAGTAGTCAGGAAGCTCCCAAACCAACAAGTTACGTTGGTCAATAAAAATAATAGGCGCATACATGATGTCATTTACAGTTCTGAACTACCATACTGCCCTATGCAGCATAACCAATCACCCATTGACTACAACTGGCTTCATAGACCCTCACTTTACACAACCATTTTACTACCCTGATTATATGACTCAAAACCTCCCATTTTACAAACTTCACACATCCCAATTCTTGCCTTTTTATAACCATGCCAATTTTTTTCAAAAATGATAAATTAAATATTAGTAGCCCTAAGTTTCCGCCTAAACTTACTTCCACATTTTCAATTTCGCTCCTTCTCGTGTTAGTATCCTACTCATAAATGCCCGATCTCACTTACTTTACTTTTACTTTTGTGCGGCTGGCTCCATGGGTGGATTAGCCGGCTTCATTGATGTCTCGGATCACACCAGCCCACGCACGTCGATCGGAGACGAGATCGTTGCAGATCGTGATCCAGTCTCGTTCCCAACTGCGAAATCCGTAGACGGTACGCAGACCAAGAGTGTCCACATCCTCTTTCACAGTTGACAGCCAGGTTTTCACTTGACCACCTTGCCGCCGACGCCAGGTGCGAACGGGTTTGGGGTCGAGGACGAGTTTTGGAAGTGCTGTGTCTGTCATTCGGAGGACGTGGCCAAACCATTGCAGCCTTCGCCGTTGTATGTGAGCGGAAAGTGGAGATAGTCCGCTGCAACGCTCTCGTACGGCTGCGTTAGATACTCGGTCAGTATATCGGATGCCCAAGATTACCCTGAGGCACCAATGGTCGAACACTTCTAATGTGCGTACATCCTGTGACCTTAAAGGCCATGTCTCGCATCCGTAAAGCAGTACAGGGCGGATCGCTGCTTGATAAACACGCGTCTTAGTTTTTAGGCTGATCCCGGGCTTGCGCCAAAGGGTGCCCTTCAACTGCAAAAACGCATTACGAGCACGATCGACCCTTAACTTCACTTCATCTTTCGCCTGACCATTGGGCAATATAGTTGAGCCGAGGTATTTAAAGACTGGAACGTATTCGATCGGACAACCCTGGACGCGAAGTGGCTGGATGCCGGTGTGTCGGTATAAAAATGCCTTGGTTTTAGCCGCGTTTATCTCAAGACCGACTTTCGCGGCAGTGGCACTAATGCGGTCTAAAACGCTTTGCAGCATTTCGGTATTGTCGCCCAGAACGACTATATCATCAGCGTAGTCAAGGTTGGAAATCCATAGATCCCTTGAAATTTGCACCCCTTGATAGTCTGTTACCGCCTGGTTCATTATCCAGTTTACGACATAGTTAAACATAACCGGCGATAGCGGGCAACCTTGCCTGACTCCTGTGTGCAAGTTAAATTCACGCGATTCTTCACCGTAGACACGAACCCGTGCCCTTGTTGAGCTGTAATAGGCTCTGATTAGGTTGACGAGCTTTAATGGAACCCCATCCGATAGCATGATGTCCCATAAACAACCACGGTCTACGGAGTCGAAGGCGGCGAGGAAGTCAATAAAGCAAGGTATCGTTTGCTGTTGATACCGTGCACGGTGCTCGAGGATCCTGTGTAAAGTAAATATTTGATCTACGCAACCCATCCCAGGGCGAAATCCACCTTGGTTAACTCTGGTGCGCAGATTTCTTTCGGCGGAAAACCGATTAAGCAGGAGCGTTGCAAACACTTTAGCAGCGGTGTCGATTAGACTTATTCCGCGGTAATTGGAGCACACAGATTTATCTCCACGTTTCGGCAGTGGTAGAATGATAGACATCCCCCAGTCTGATGGGAAAACTTCCGTCGTCGTAAAACACTTGATATCTCGTATTATGATGGTGCCTCGCAGTTGACCGGGTATTCACAGCTATTAATCGGGGAAGTGAATACTGCATTGATAGATGACGGGCGGTTCAGTAGCTGACTGAAGTGCTCAACCCACCTATCTATCTTTTGATGAAGGTCAAATATCATCTGTACTGCCGAATCTCGAAGGTTCGTACAAAAACCACAGCTTCCAGATGCTCTGCGAATCAGGCGAAACAGTCGTCCAAAGTCTCCTATACTTGCTGCGGCTTCCATTTCGGATGCGGTTTCCGCCCAATATAGCTGACGATCCTTGCGGGCCGATCGTGTAGCAGCTCTCCTAAGGAGGCAATAATCAGATGCACCATGCATTCGGGCGTCTCTTGCCCGGGCAGAGAGCTCGATGGTGTTCTGAGAGATCCAATCTCGTCGGCGACGAGAAGCGGTGCCTAGGGTTTTTAGTGCTGCAGTCTGAGTAGCGGTCTTCAGTCTGGACCACTGTTGTTCGGCTGATGCATCACTCCCATCCAACCGCTCAGCGATATCGTCAATGAGCTTCTTACGTTGGGCCGGGTTTTCTAAGGCTCCCAAGTTTAGGCGCTTCCTAGGAGTTTTTCTTTGGCGATTTAGCAGGCGAAGTCGGAGCTTTGCGCGAACAAGTGTGTGATCGGTGCCTGCTGCGTTCCCTGTTTTGGCTCCACGATAGGACCTACAGTCGAGCACCGAAGACATCCAACGTGCGCGAATTAGAACATAATCGATCTGGTTCGCCGTTCTACCATCATTCGAGTACCATGTGACCAAGTGTTTTTTAGAGTGCTGGAATTTAGTTGTTTTGCGCCGAGAACCGTTGCGCCAGACTCCGTTGCGTTGCGCCGAGACTTGGCCGTGGCGCCGAGACTGGACCTTGCCGTGGTGCGGCGGCTTGCGTGCCTCGATGATCCATTGAGCTATACTGGGTGATGTCTTCGTGGCATCTTCAGAGTTACTCATACCAGGTTGGTCAATGGTGAGAAGCCAGACAAACACAGTCTCCTGTCCCTCGCGGACATTGTATACCAGAAGAGGCGTATGAATCCACAAGGATCACCGGCTCGACTGGTTGGGATGATGTTGGGAGTCCCTGCTTGGTCTCTACCTCGCGAATGGCTTGTGAACTGTACCTACAGTATCCGGCCCCGATAGGTGCGATCCTTAATCTCGCTCCGCTGCCTTGCGGGTTAGGCTTTCGGGCCAAAAGCTTGAGGTGGGAGTCCTCAAGATTAACTCCTCTACTTCGGCCTGGGCAACCGGGTAGTATCACGCCCACACCCAAA
>JACCGJ010021727.1:0-21847 GCA_013407085.1 Atriophallophorus winterbourni | reverse complement strand
AACAAAATGCAAGATACGGTACAATAATAACAATGAAAAATATTGTCAGAATTGATTAAGAATAAATAATATACAAGTGCTACAGAACTCCCCCCTAGAGCGTGGATCAGGAAAGAGAAACGCTCGATACTGTCAATGTTTGTAAGTTCCATCAAATATGATGTACAATGTTGCAACCGAAACGGGTTCGTTTGATGCGCTTGGTATCGGGAACGCGTGTGGGTGGTTGTGATGGGGTGGATGATGTATCAGTCATTGGTTGGGTGGGAGGGGTGCAGGATGTGTTTGACATATCGTCAGTCATAGGCTGAGTAGGGGGTGGAGAGGGTGGAGGCACACTGGGTAACGATTGTTCGATGTATGCAGGCTTCAGACGGTCAATACTGATCGAATCACTCTTTCCGTTGTACTCGAGAATATAATACTTCGGTTTGCGTTGCAGGACTTTCTACGGACCGGTATAAGGTGCTTGCAAAGGTTTCTTGACGTTATCAACGCGAACGAAAACATGGGTGCATGTGTGTAGATCAGGGTGTATCTGATCAGGTCGAGTGTTCGGGCGTGTGGGTATAGGTCGGAGGGATCGGAAATGTTGTTTTAACCGGCTAACATAGGATACTGGGTCAATTTCACCGGTAGTGCGAGCATCGATTAACATTTCACCGGAAAGTCTGATAGTCGAGCCAAAAACAAGTTCAGTGGGACAGCAACCTACATCTTCTCTGATTGTATTACGAATGCCGAGAAGAATGATAGGTAATCGTTCAGACCATTGTGTAGTAGAAGAGGCAGTGATTGCAGCCTTTAACTGGCGGTGAAAACGTTCTACCATACCATTGGCAGCGGGATGATAAGCAGTGGTACGGAGATGGGAACAACCTAGGATTCGATTCAAGTACCGAAATAATGTGGAAGTAAACTGTGAACCTCGATCAGTGGTAACAGTTGAGGGAACTCCGAAAATAGAAATCCATGTTTCGATAAAAGCACGGGCAACAGTCTCCGAAGAAACATCGGGTATGGGAGTCGCTTGGGGCCAGCGGGTATAACGATCAACGCAAGTCAAGAGATAGGTGAACTTGTTACTA
The DNA here is from genome assembly GCA_013407085.1 of Atriophallophorus winterbourni. Classification (NCBI taxonomy): domain Eukaryota; kingdom Metazoa; phylum Platyhelminthes; class Trematoda; order Plagiorchiida; family Microphallidae; genus Atriophallophorus; species Atriophallophorus winterbourni. The sequence continues at coordinate 20,759 of JACCGJ010021727.1, read as the reverse complement.
ATTGGTAGGGGACCAGATATGTCAACATGAACGTGTTGAAAACGGGAGTTCGGGAGATCGAATTTGCCAAGGGAGGTCTTTGTATGACGGTGTATCTTACTCGTTTGGCAAGCAACACAATGTTTAGCCCAAAGGCGAATGTCAGTACGGATATTAGACCAAATGAAGCGTGCTGTGATGAGCTTTACTGTAGAATGTATCCCGGGGTGAGATAAACCATGTAAGTGGTCGAAAACTTTCCGCCGATATGATTGAGGAACGAAAGGCCTCGGATTACCGGTGGAAATGTCACAGTAAATGTATTGCTCACAGTTAAGCAATGGCAAACGGACGATCTTCAGGGATTTGTTAGACTGGATTGCGTCAAATTCCGGATCGGTCTCTTGATTTCTGGTTATCTCGGGAAGATCGATAGCCGTATTCGAAAGTTCATGAATGTCACCACGGGATAACGCATCGGCTACCATGTTGCTACAACCATCGATATGACGGATGTCGGTGGTAAACTGAGAGATGAAATCAAGGTGACGCAGCTCTCGCGGGGAATGCCGATCTGACGGTGATCGTAGGGAATAAATCAGGGGCTTGTGGTCGGTATATATTGTAAACGTTCGACCCTCTAAGTGGTGACGGAAATGTTTAACAGCAAAGTAAATAGCTAAGAGTTCTCGGCTAAATGTGCTGTATCGAGTCTGAGTTGGCTGAAGCTTTTTGGAAAAGAATGCGAGTGGTTCAATATGACCATCCACTATCTGTTGAAGAACGGCGCCAACAGCGACCTGCGATGCATCGGTAGTCAATAAGAGACGCGTCGAGGGATCTGTGTTGAGATGCTTTAAGGTTGTAGCCTTAATCAACCGTTCCTTGATAGCAGTGAACGCAGACGTGGCTTCGGTACTCAGAATAAGTTTCTTTGCATTTCCTTTCAAAAGATCTGTAAGCGGTTGTAGGGTTTGGGCGCACTGAGGGATAAAACGGCAGTAGTAATTCACCATACCCAAAAAACGGCGTAGACTCTTGATAGACTGGGGGAGGGGGTAGTCGGAAATGGCTTGGGCTTTTGCATGGACGGGTTGAATACCATCGGCGTCGATCGTGTGACCGAGAAATTCGACGGAATTCTGATTAAAAACGCACTTTTCAAAATTGATCGTGATACCATAGTCAACGAAACGTTGTAAAACGGTGTTCATATGTTGAAAGTGTTCGTCGGTGGATGAGCTCGCTATAAGAACATCGTCGATATAAACGTAAACAAAATCCAGGCCTCTTAAAACTTCATCCATGAAGCGTTGGAAAGACTGCGCTGCGTTACGTAGACCAAATGGCATGCGTAGGAATTCGGATAAGCCGAAGGAAGTAATAATAGCAGTTTTTGCAATATCTTCCGGGGCCACGGGAATTTGATGATATGCTCGAACAAGATCCAACTTCGAGAAAACACTTTTACCGCGTAGGTTCAACGCGAAATCGTGAATATGGGGGATGGGATAACGGTCCGGAACAGTAATATTATTTAGTGCGCGGTAATCACCGCAGGGTCTCCAATCACCGTTCTTTTTAGCAACCATATGCAGGGGGGAAGCCCACGAGCTGCTAGATGGACGTACAATGCCCATGTTGATCATAAGTTGAAATTCACTTTTAGCCGCTTTTAATCTCTCTGGTGCCAGGCGGCGGGCACGTGCAAAAGCCGGGGGACCTTTCGTGAGAATGTGGTGGAGGACATTGTGCTTAGGTGTATCGCTATTGGACGAAGGGCGTGTGAGGGAAGGGAACTTGCATAACAGTGACGAAAATGTGTCGTGTTCGGGCACAAACACACGCAATCCAAGCGTATTGATGCAGGCTACATTCCCGTGGACGTTAAGTGACGTGGTATCGTCGCGTAACATTCTCTGTCGCACATCGACCGTTGGGCCAAATTTGCTGAGAAAGTCAATACCAATAATCGGTTTTTGGACGTCCGCAATCAAAAAGATGAACGGGAATTGCCTACGCAAACCAAGGTTTAATGTCAAACAAGTCTCACCATAGGTCGCGATCTTTGTGTTGTTGGCCGCCTGTAGTGTAATGCCGGAGGGTGTCAGGTTGCGTAGTGCCTGAGATCGGGGAATAACGCTAACCTCTGCACCTGTGTCGACGAAAAATTTCAACCGCGTGGATGAATCGTACACAAAAAGCAGGCGACTGTGGGAGGGGCCAGCAGCAGCTGTCGCGATTACTGGCTGGCGTGGAAGTTTCCCGCAGGCTGTTTGAAAAGACTTTGGGTGTTTACATCCGGGTCGACACTTCTTTGCACGATCGCCAAATCGGTAGTGAAAGTAGCAGAACGGCTTGTCGTTATGCGGACTCTGCCGACGTCGAGGACTACGACTGGGACTTCTATGGCGACCAAAGTTAATCGCGGCTTCAAGTCCTGATAGACGGTCGGTGATTGCGTTTAATGGTGAACAATCAATCGTAGGAGTACTCTCTGTTACGGCGCTAACGGATCGCGGGGCCATGAACTCGTGTATTTTATCGGCAGTTTCAGCCAAAGTGTCGACTATCAGGAAATCGCTAGACGCGTCGAGAATAGTCTTAGTGTTCACCGGTAAACAATTTAGCCAAAGGTGGCGTAAAATCGAATCGTCCAAGTTCGTCTGCCCGACTAATGAGCGCATGTACCGTAGTAGCTGGGATGGGGTACGATCACCTAGTTCAACGCCAGATAAAAGTTTTTGTAAACGCGCTTCATCAGAAACGGATGTGCGTTTAAGTATGGCTGCCTTAAGTTGCGAATAGGGATCTTCGCTAGGCATGGGGTCCATAATATCAATAACTTCGGAGGCAACTGAAGTAGGGAGATTGGCGGTGACGTATGAAAACATTGTCTCTTGTCGTGAGACGCCTCTGCAGCGAAAAACGGCTTTTAACTGTGCAAACCAAATTCGAGGATTTGAAATATCGAACGACGGGCACGCCATGCTAATGGCGTTTTCCGATGGGTGACCAGCTAGTAAATCATTTGATGACATCGTAAAATTCAGGGAGTTCAGAGCAAAAAAAATGTATATAGATATAGATGAAACGGGCTCACCAAATATGTAGCGGATAAATACTCAAAATAAGAACGCAGAAATTACAGAAAATAGCTGTAACTCACGAAATGTTCACAGAATACAAATCCGTTACAATATCCTTCTTTTGCTCGAGAAATATCCTTGAACGAATATAAATTCCAACGAATGCTGAAATTGATGTCGAGATTGTTAGTCGCAACAGAATGTTAACATCGAGTCCAATCAACCGAATCCACAAGCACGCAAAATCAGAAGCGCGAGTCGAGTTCGAAAAAGTGTATGTTGTGTATCCAAACATTAAAACAAAATGCAAGATACGGTACAATAATAACAATGAAAAATATTGTCAGAATTGATTAAGAATAAATAATATACAAGTGCTACACAGTCACTGCGGTTGAATATCACAATGAATGTGTTCGTGACGCCATAATAAACGGGATTTTGTCCCATTCTATCCGCGAAAACCTCTTGGCTCATAACGATCTTTCCTTGGACGAAACACATCAACTGGCAAGATCGCTTGAACTGGCACACAAGCAGTCACAATCATATGGAAACAATCAGTCGTTTTCATGCTCAACTGCTCCGAATCATTCTGAAAGTGTATCTAAGTTATCACCACGATCTGATGCTTGCGATATGGAGGTTAATTTTTCAGCACTGTCTACTCAAAGTTGCTATTTCTGTGGTCGGACAAAACATCCTCGTTCTAAATGTCCGGCGCGCGAAGCTATTTGTAAACTTTGCGGCAAACGTCATCATCATCATTAAAGACAGCAATACACCGGTAGCACGTACCGAATGCTTAACTGTCATACAACCATGAAAAAGTAAAATCCTAAAAGATGGGGAAGGGTGGGACTTAAATTGCTACGGCTTCTATAGACGAGTAAGCACAAACAAACTGGGAAGAGGTGCCTACACCTCGAATGGAACATGCATTCAAACAAGTTTCGTGAACGAGTAGAGCAACATCAGCACGGCAGCTTCCTTGCGGCTTTCACTGTCATGCATCATAACAAGCTTTTATCGTCACTCCGCTTGACAACATACAAGGTTAAGCAAACACTCCAAGAATATGCTTAGTGCAAGACCGCGGGTAATAGACAGTTAAGGAGATATTGGGTTAATACATCACGAAGGAGTTATGGAAGAAAAAGAAATTGGCTTTTTCATATAAACGAATTTTCAGCAGTTACAAAAATTTCACCAAATAATTTAAAACAAATTGACCGACAGGTCCCGATATCAATTTGTCGACTGAACGATGTTTCTTTTCCGTCTTGATTGATAATTTCCACATGTGATCCAGTTTATTAACAAATGGTGTAACCAAACGTTTTGAGACAAAAGTGTCACAACAATTCCCGGTATCTCGTAATTCGTTCAAAATTGCGCGTCGAAAATTGACCTCAGTTGATACGAAAAAATGATGATTTTGCCCACAGCTAGCGTTGACATTTAACGAAAAATGTTGAAAAAACCTGCGGAGAAATTAATTTTATGCACGGCCGATTTGAAGGCCCCACGCCATACAGAAAGGGAGACTTCACAAGGTATAAGTTACAATTCCGCTCTCTTTGTACTCGTTTCCTTATCTACTTTTCCTGCTTCATGTTGCTTGGCACGTAGTCTCCAGATTTGTGTTCTATGCGATGGTGATAATTTCCTGCAAGGATAAAGCTCGCACACTGCAGAGACAGCCGCACGCATGCAACACACGAACAGCAGCAACATCGGCGCAACAGCTAACTTGCGGGTTAGTTCACAAGCTACATGCTTTCTTGTGGATAACGTCCGTAAATATTCGACAACCAACAAAGCCTCGGACGTTATTGGTCTCCTTCGGTCAATCTCGACCGTGGATGTACATGATAACCGCATGAAGCTTCCAATGACTAAACATTCCGATTTGGGAGTAACAAACTCTCCCGAAGCGCTTACAGCAATAGGCAATACTCGGATGATCGGCAGCAGTATCTGCCCATCCTCGAGTACAGACGTCGCATCATGCAGTGCCAGCAACGTCAGCGGTCATTGAAAAGTTGTTCTCAACTCGTAGGGTAATATATCAAGAGCTTTCACATCACTTTAGCAAACGTCCTTGTACCCCAATGGTCGACTAACCGGGTTTCAACTCACCATAGAGTAGATCTTTTTCCATTGGGTAAAACCTCAGACGTAGGCAGCATTGGCGAGAAAGCTTATTCGTGGACTACTTCAAAGGCTACTGATGCAACGATGCCCATGATGATGATGATGATTCGCTCAAGCCTCTGACACCTTCAACAGCCGAGTTTTGAATACGCACAGCAACATGGGTGAGATTGGTCACTTGCGAAGTGCCATGTCTTGCGCCTCAGGTCTTCGACTATCCAGCGATGCACATCCTCCAAGATCAATCGTCTGTAGCACTCCCGCAAGGATATGAGAGAGATATTCGTAGCGGAGGACAAGTGAAGACTTGGCTCTCCACTGTGAGATCAGACGTGGAGCTGCTTGGTCTATGATCGGTTTACGGATGGCGCACATGGGACCGGACCTGGCTTAAAGTCTGCGCGGATCTCGCTTCTAACCGCCGAGCGTGGGTGGCTGCAATCCGTGACGTCAACAAAGCCGACTCATTCTCCAGAAGGAGAAAGTCGCACAAAAGTAAAGAGTGATATTCCTCGTATTTTGGTTCATTTTAAAACCGGTTTTCTCTAAAACTGACCCCCCCAATTGAATCGCTACCTCTTTTGATGGCACCAGAACTGGTTGTGTTGAAACGCTTCGCAAATGTCAACCAATGGAAAGCCACGGCGATGGTACAGTTAGGTTGGGGCAATGTTTTGATTCACTTCACGGAGCTTTAGTGCTGTCTTTGAAAGAATCGTACAACATCATTCTCGTTTTCAACGCCGCAGATCAGCGTGCCCTGCTGCATTTTAGCAAAACAAAATTTGCCACGATGACACGAAATTCCCTCGAATGCCCCTAGGCTGTGGAGCATATTGCGTCAGACACGATACTTGAGATATTGGAATTGAGCATCACAGTTTTTCTAAAGCATAGGCTGAGAGTGCGATTCGTGTTCGGATTAGGGTGAAGTTTCACGCGCTAGTCTGCGGGTCAGAACATACGATAGAGCGGAGATTCCGGGATGTCTAAGCGATCCAGTCTAGCAGACATATCTCTCATTACAATGAAAAATTGGGCTGAAGTCGAAGCCAGGCTTACTGTTATCGAAGGCGCAATCAAAATGTTTCCAAAGGTTGTCATAGCCGGGGGTGGCAGTGGGGATAAGCTCCCATTGTCTATAAAATGCTCCCATATGGCGCGCGTCTTTGACAACCAAGTCCAGCTTCTGGCCTGCACGAGTGGCTCCCCGAGCCCGGCGGAACTGCTTCTACTAACAGGAGAAGGGTTGAGGGCGAGTGACTGGCGCCTGAAAACCAGTTTGCTTCGGGCAGATGTAGCTCGTTAGCCTGGGAGGGCATTTCATCTAAGGGAAGGAAAACCCTGATTTTAAACCTCCGCTGTCTTGCGGATACCCGATCGCGGGAAAGGCTTCGGGAGAAAACCCTGAGGAAAAAGAGTTGGTGCACACCACCTCTTTCTGGCAACTCCCTGCTGCCTTGCAGGTCGCACTTGGTTGTGCAAAGGCTAGAGAAGCTGACTCGAACAAACGCCGAGTGGTGTTGGGGACGCCGCTTTGTACCCAAATCCCCAAGAACCTTCATTGAAGCCGATTCATCCTCCAGGAGGAGATAGTCCCACAAAATCAATCAAAAACTTTTGCTATTAGTGACAGACGTGACTGACATTGCTAGCCACTTTCTCTACAATAATCCTTCCACCGCAAGATAGTTTGATTATAAACTTACGATTATACAAACAAACAAGTGCGCTGAAACGGTAGCTGACATAGACAGAGGAGGAGACATTTGCTTTGCAATGGTTTGGACCACCCGACTTGATAAGCGCTACGGTCGATAGGCCTGGGCAACCTGACAGTATCTTAGCCCACGTACAGTCTCTGACTGTACGGCACTTTGCCTGGACCAGGCTTGTGCTTTCATACCACCATACCATGCCAACTACCCATTTCACACAGTGCGACCCCAACGATTCTCAAATGACAATCAAAACATCCTACTGACTTACCTCGTCTCGAGCCAAATGCTTCCAATAGTAGCACCAATTGGGCAGCAGTCCAAGTCCCGCCTCGGTTAACACGTCGGACCACACACGAAACGAACGCAGCGCGCCCGAGCGGAACAATCGATCGGAGAGCAAGTGCACCTCGGCGGACGATTTCGCCTTGGTGCTGACGCAACGCGTTGCTTCACACGAGCACGCGAACTCGATCGCGAACGGGGGCAGACCACCACCTCGACTCAGGGCACAATCCAGCAGAAGAACCAAATAATCCTGTAAAGGTGAGCGGCGGGGTGGGTGGGGTGAGAAACGAGATGAACCGATATATGACACAACTACTGGAGGGGGGTGTTGTATGGGTTGACTGACACTTAATCGTCAGACACTTAATCCCCAGACATTTAACCCCCGAGTCACGTCATCCCCAGTTTGATAACTTCAGAAGAATGCAGAATAGGTTTAAAGGAATTTATTTAGCAGGAGAGAAATGCAATTTATTTTAAGAACGTCAATCTTTCCGTAGTTGAGCATCGCTGAATTGCTCGAGATGTCCTGGCGAATATATCAGCATACGTCTTCTTCTTGTTTGATATGAACCCCAGCACTTGCTGCCGGCAATCCTTATGCAAACCGTTAAGAAATGTCCACATGGTGGGATGTTGGCAAGAAAAGAGTGATTGTAATGCATGATGCCAGCCTTCTACAGCATTATTCGCTCGGGCAACACCACTATTAGCGTCTTAGAGAAACAGATCATCCTGCATAGGTTACGCTGGTTGGGTCACGTTTTACGGATGCCAGACCACCGACTTTCGAAACAGATTCTTTTTACGACGCCACATCCTGATTGGTGTAAATCTCGGGGTGGCCATACCGCCACATGGCATAGGCAGCTAAAAATTCTTACTAGTAACCTTTTCAACGTCGGCGCAGCGCGTCTTCCAGGCTAGTGTCCCCGCGATCAGATATCGCAATGGCTAGTTAAGCTTCAGGATATGTCCGGAAACCGTGATCAATGGCGGTCTGGCACTAAGCATCTTCTTGGAGTGTTTGCTTTACCTTGTATGTTGTCAAGCGGAGTGACAAGAAAAGCTTGTTATAACGCATGACAGTGAAAGCCGCAAGGAAGCTGTCATGCTGATGTCGCTATACTCGTTCACGAAACTTGATTGAATGCATGTTCCATTCGAGGTGTAGGCACCTCTTCCCAGTTCGTTTGCGCTTTTTCTCTTCTATAGAACCCATAGCTATTTAAGTCCCCATCTTTTAGGATTTTACTTTTTCATGGTTGTGTGGTAGTTAAGCATTCGGTACGCGCTACCGGTGTAATGCTGTCTGTGATGATGATGATGTGTGTCTAGCGCAATACGTAGGCATTTACGCACCGGCTCTCAAGTTCAGCAATCGAGCGTCTGCGGAGTGTGCTTGTGGATCACACCAAAGTACAAACTTTCGGACGGTACTTCGATGCAGTCAGACTTTGAAGATGCGGAACTAAGGGAAGCTAGGTGGCCTTGGGATTCAAGGCTAGCAACGATGGTCTCAACATTCTATGAGATCAGAGTACATAAAAGCAGTGGCCATGAACGGTCTTCCGGTTGATATCTGCTGTGGATGTACATCACAAACGAATGACTGTTTCATGTTGTATATCATTTTAAATGACTAAACAGTCCCACACGGGAGTAACAATCTAGCTCAAAGCTGTCGTTCAGAAGAAGATTGCAGTGCCTGCTCTTTGACAGACTGAAACAAACACCGTTGGATACAAGTACTAAAAACACTTCAACAATGTAAGCGTGAGACTGAGTACGATGTTACGGACAAATCCACTAGGATTCATCATGGATAGTATCACGCCGGTAGCGAGAACCAAGTGCTCAACTGCCATACAAGCATGGCATGTCAAAATCACAATGTTAAACAAACACTCCTAGAGGATATCTACAACAAGGCCGCTACTAAACACGATTTCGATGTAAATTAAAAAGGGCATTGAGAATTTGGATCCCTTGGGACCCAACTTGGGAGGAGAGGTCGCACGAACTGCAGCTAGTTTAACAGTGGAAGCATTCACATGCACGAGCCAAGACACCCTTTAACGACGCCATTCCGAGTTAGGAGTGGCGAAAAATCGGAGTCAGGAAAACAATCATTCTCCATTCTATTCTATTTTCGTTCTCATATCTATCTAGACCTGGGCAGCCTGACAGTATCTTAGCCCACGTGCAGCCTATGGCTGTGTGTCACTTTGCCTGGATTAGGCTTGTGCTTTCATTCATTCATCCTAACCAGCGAATCCAATGCATGTTAACTCGATATCTACGTCGGATAGATAGTTGAGTCGTTGCGATAAGTGATGGTGCGGAGATAGCGATCGTCAAATACCAACAAACATCTCATTTCTTCCATTCTCGGTGTCCAGGTATCACACACGTGAAGTAAAAAACCCGATTTTTAGTCTTAAGAACTCTGTCCTTGAGCTTTAGAGACAAGCCTCTTCGACGCCAAGTTACGAAACGCAACCACAGCTCTTGGAGGCATTATGTAAAGCGTCGTCTGCAAGCCGGTGGCGTGCAACTGACGCCCTACAACCGAGTTCTGCCCATCGTTGCCTTCTCTGCGGGAGACATTGTTCCTCCCGAATCGGACTGCTTAGTCATTCCAAAAACTGTAGAACATGAACATTCATGCGACTGTGATGTACATCCATGGTGGACATCGACCGAAGGAGGCCAACAACAACAACAACAACGCATGCTATTTGCACAACGTACTCACCTCCGTGAATGCGAACTCGACCGGGTATTGTTGCATCAATTGGTGCACGCAATCGATGAACAAACAAAACGAAGCACCCCCGTCGTGTTCTTGCGGGACCGAGGAATCGAACCAATCCTCAGGATCTGGGGCGAACGGGTAGCCCATACGAACCCATTCGCGTTCCACGAGGTCTTCGAATCCCGACAGGGTACGCATCTCCGGGGAGAGGATGAGCTGTGCAGGAAGCGAGAAAGCAAACCGGGTCAGGTTAGAACGTTGAGATAGGTAGTTCGCTGAAACCGTCTGGTGTGTGATGTATCTGTGCGAGGAAAGTGTGTGTGTGATGGAAATGATGGTAAAAACGATATTTTTCTGGATCATGGGTTTAACGTATCTACATGTGATTGAGGAAGTAGAGAAGAAAAAGCTGTATTGGTTGAAACGAATTTTCAGTAATGTGATGTGAAAGCACAAGCCTGATCCAGGCAAAGTGCCGAACAGCCAGAGACTGCACATGGGCTGAGATACTGTCAGGTTGCCCAGGCCTAGACAGACATGACAAAAGAAATAGACAGATAGAAATAGAAATGGTAGTGAGACTCCAGCATGTTTCAGCATGAAGCCCACTACCGTTGGCCAATCAATTTAGCATAGCAAATCACACAATATGGGAAAAACGTTACAGTTTAATGGGAAAATTTGGGATTGCCAGTCAGATTCAAATCTAAAACAGCTTCGGTTTCGTCCATACCGGCATCGACCTAGTCTTATCCAACAATAGCTTATGAGTTCACACCTGGTTTCTTAACTGTTTCAATGCATGTTGAACCTGATCGTACTTTCCCTACTTAAATGCACGGATGTGCAATCGTGCACTACTTTGTGCTGTGCAGCTAACACCGTGCTAAATTGATTGGCCAGAATTAGTGAGCTGCATGCTGAATCAGGCTGGAGTCTCATGAACATTTCCTGTTCTTTTTTCTTCCTCGTATCTGTCTAGGCCTGGGTAACCTGACAGTATCTCAGCCCACGTGCAGTCTATGACTGTACGGCACTTTGCCTGGATCAAGCTTGTGCTTTCATACCATACCATACCCTACTTACATTACTTTTACTTTTATGAAACTGGCTCCACTGGTAGATTACCCGGCTTCGTTGATGTGTCGAATCACACTAACCCACGCGCGTCGATCGGAGGCGAGATCGTGATCCAGTCACAATTCCACCTTCGAGCACCGTAGACTGTGAAAAGTCCCAGGGCGCCTACATCCTCCTTCACATTCGACAGTGAGGTCTTCACTTGACCGCCCAGTCGCCGACGCCAAGTACGAGCGGGTTTAGTGTCGAGTACGAGTTTCGTGAGAGCTGAGTCTGTCTTTTGGAGGATGTGGCCAACCAACCGTAGTCATGGACGTTGGATGTGAACGGAAAGCGGACGTATTCCGTTGCATCGCATCCGAACGGCAGCGTTTGATACCCGGTCAGTATATCGGACGCTTAATATTATCCTGAGTCACCACTGGTTGAACACTTCTAAAGATCGTACGTCTCACATCCGTGCACGGGTGTGCAATCGTGCAGCCTTCATGTGCTGTGCGACTAACATCGAGCTAAATTGATTGGCCACCGGTAGTAAGGTGCATGCTGAAACACGCTGGAGTCTCACTACCATTTCTATTCCCCTCTCATATCTGTCTAGGTCTGGGCAACCTGACAGTATCTTAGCCCACGTGCAGTCTCTAACTGTGCGGCACTGCCTGGATCAGGCTTGTGCTTTCATACATACATACATAATCATCTCATCTCGTATTCAAATATGCCATCTGAAATAAGCTCTTCCGTGGTAAGGTTGATATTGAGAAGCGGATCCACTTGTACAGGCTACGCTGGTTTGGTCACGCTTTTCGGATTTCGGACCACCGACTTCGTAAACGGATTCCTTTTTTGACGTGGCGTTCTGATTGGTGTAGAACTCCTGGTGGTCAAACCGTCACATGGCATCTACCTACCCTTACTACTAATTTTTCCAAAGTTTGCGCAGCTGTCTTTCGAACTGGAGTCCACACTGCTTGCACTAGAGGCTATGTCCCGTAACCAAGTTCATTAGAAGTCTTGCAGTAAGCATATTCTTGTAGTGATATGACAGGGTTAGTATGTTATGATGCATGGAGGTGCAAGGAAGCTGTCGTGCTGATGTCACTATGTATTCACGAATTTGTTTGAATGCCTGTTCCGTTCGAGGTGTAGACACATCATCCGAGTTGGTTTGTGCTTTTTGTTTGTTTTGTTTGAAAGCACCAGCCTGATCCAGTCAAAGTGCTACACAGTCATAGACTGCACGTGGGCTGAGATACTGTCAGGTTGCCCAGCCCTAGATAGATATGAGCAGGAAAGTACAAGTGGAAATGGTAGTGAGTCTCCAGTGTGCCTCAGCATGCAGCTCGCTACCAGTGGCCAATTAATTTAGCACGGTGTTATCCGCACAACACAGAAATACTGTACGATTGCACATCCGTGTTTACTCTTCTATAAATTCCCTGTTCAAGTCCAACCTCCTTTATCTTTTTATGATTTCATTTTGTCATTGTGGTATGGCAGTTAGGCATTGCATATTTGCTCCCGGTGTAATACTGTCTCTGATAATGATCCTAGAAATAGATGTATGAGAAGAAAAATGGGATAACATCACTTCACGATTACCGTCCATCAAAGGAATTTGAACGCCTCAACACTGACTTGCAAGACATATTTCGCCACCAATCGATTTCAAACAAACTTGCGCGTCAATTGCACACCTACGCTTGACCAACTTCTCGCCAACCTCTCTTTTCGATTGCCGGTATATGGACTATCACGTGATTATCGATTAGATAGAACAACCTAGCGCAACGGTTTTTCTTTGTGAAAAACCCATTTTGTTGTAACTCTGGTATGGTGTGTGTGTGTGCGTTAACCAATCTTTGCACGCCCATACCAAAACAGAGGTTACTGTTAATATTTTTTTGTAGATGTCACGGTTTCTAATTCCCATCGAAGTGCATTCAGCTCCACAACTATAGGACGACGTTGTACGTCGGGCGGCTGTCCACGACTTTTTTCTCAACCACTTTAATAACACCATCACAGGTAACCGATCAACGAGGTTCGGTTTACAAGATTAACCAGTCAGCTGGAAGTCCTGCACATCCTACAGTGTGGGTGAAAATGGCATGACGGAGGCGTTCGTGCTAAATTGATTGGCCACCGGTGGTGAGGTGCATGCTGAAACACGCTGGAGTCTCACTACCATTTCTATTCCCCTCTCATATCTGTCTAGGTCTGGGCAACCTGACAGTATCTTAGCCCACATGCAGTCTCTAACTGTGCGGCACTTTGCCTGGATCAGGCTTGTGCTTTCATACAATACCATACCTCACATCCATAAAACAGTACAGTGCGGATCGCTGCTTGATAAACACGTATTTCAGTCTCGAGGCTAATCCCATGCCTACGCCAAAAGGCGCATTTTAGCTGCAAAAACGCATTACGTGCACGATCAACCCTTAATTGCACTTCATTTCTCGCCTGGCCATTGGGCAACATACTTGAACCGAGGTATTTGAATACTGGAACGTAATCGATCGGACAGCCCTGTACGTTCACAGTTGCTGCATTTATTTCGAGGCCGACGTTTTGCAGTAGAGCAACGAATGCGCTCTAAAAGCCTTTGTGCAGCATTTCAACATGTTCACCAAATACATTATCGCGTAATCGTGCTGTTGTCCCTACATGACCCGATGAGTGTAAAAAGACTAAAACCGGTGTTGAAATAGAAAAGTTTCACGAGGGGCTCAAAGGAATGGACAACACAATACGAAAAACGGTTTTCAAAATCGATCACTTTCAAACATTACAAAACCGGCGGCGTTCGCTCATGTAGTGATTGAAGCCGTGTTTGACTCGAACCATAGACGCTACACCCCCTCCACTGACTTATTTTTCACACGTCATTCCACTTCATCGAGACGAAAGACACAATGGATCCATTAGAAATGGTCTCAGTGGAAGCACTTGTAACGAGTAGCTAGTTGCACACAACATCAACGTGAAGGGTATTCTTTCAGATTCTGATGAAGAAGTTTCTCTTATACAGTGTGGCAAAAATGTATCATAAAATAGCCTGCAAATTCTGTGGCCAATAGCTCCGAAAAGGGGCAACAGATAGAACAGCAATTCTGATGCAGAAATTAATCATTAATGAGCATGTCTTCAGCGAAGTCGGACCTGGAGACATCTGAAACATCGGTATCACGCGATGCCTTGAAGATTCACGTGAGGAGAAACGAAGCCTTTACAATCCAACCAGAATGATGTGGTACTTATGGGTCTGAAATCACAAGCTTGATCCAGGAAAAGTGCCGCACAGTCATGGAATGCACGTGGGCGAAGATACTGTCAGGTTGCTTGGTATGGTATAGTATGAACTCACAAGCCTGATGCAGTCAGAGACTGCACGTGGGCTAAGATACTGCCAGGTTACCCAACCCTAGACAGATATGAGGTAGAAAAAGAACACGTTGCTTAGGTCTAAACAGATCAACCAAAATAAGACTACTGCCGAGTAAGAGGTACGTGCTTCTCATTACCGCCGCGGCTATTTGAAACGAGCTTCATACCAATGAGTAATCGTTAGATGAAGAGCATCATGATCGTCATCAATGCCTTTGCTTTCGCTGGGAAAGGTGGACATCATGTTATCTTTACTTTACTTTGACTTTTGTGAGACTATCTCCTTCTGGAGGATAAGTCGACTTCAATGAAGATTCTTGGGAATTTGGGTACAAAGCGGTGTTCCCAGCACCACTAGGCGTTTGTTGGAGTCAGCTTCACTAGCCTTTGCACGACCAAGTGCGACCTGCATGGCAGCTAACCATCTACCAGACTCTGTTCCAAATTTTTCCTCAGGGATTTCTCCCGAAGCCGTTCCCGCGATCGGATATCCCGCAAGGCAGCAGAGGTTGAAAATCAGGGTTTTCCTTCCATTAGATGGAATGCCCTCCCAGGTTAAAGAGCTACATCTGCCCGAAGCAAACTGGTTTTCAAGCGCCAGTCACTCGCCCTCGCTCCTACTCCTGTTGGTAGAAGCAGTTCCGCCGGGCTCGGGGATTCACTCGTGCAGGCCAGAAGCTGGACTAGGTTGTCAGAGGCTATTTGAGACGGGTGCCATTTGGCAGCATTTTACAGACAATGGGAGCTTATGCCCACTGCCACCCCCGGCTATGACAACCTTTGGAACCATATCAAGTTATCTACTCGCAAATGACGCAGTCCTTCGTCTCGCCGACTCCATTCAACGAATAATGATGCGGTGTTCCATTATTGTACAAAATATGTTGCAACGAAAATAAAACGAACCAAGTTAGACACACGAACATGGAAACACGCTGAAGCCTTGTCATCAGAACATCAAATCACTCATGGTCAACCAGAAAAAGCTCACACGTTAGACCTCAGCGTAACCACTCGGCTTGCACACGAACCGAGAACAAACTCACATGCGCCAGACTAATCACAATCGGTTGCCAAACTCGCCCAGTCCCCGGTCCCGAGACCAGGACCCAGGTCTCGGAGCAGCTGGGCCGCGCGGCCGATTGCCCAATCAACTCCGACAGCTGATAAGCCTGCTTCAACGCGAGTGCAATTAACGTTTGCCACTGGGTCTCGTACAAGCGCTCAAGCCAAGCGGACCGATGGGGAGCACGCGCGGAGGCAAGGGTGAGGATTTTGCTCGACGGGGCGACACGCGGTTCTTTCAGCGTGATCAAATTCGCAAGCGAAGTGGGCTGATCGTGAAACGTGGACTGTTGGCGTTTGAGAGAATAGTTCTTGAAGCGTCGTGCGGCGGTGGTGATGATTGGAGCGGGATCCTTATCCACAGAGAGCAGATCAGTCAACGATAACGAGGAAAACGATTCGGTCACATCTAAATCCACGCGGGAGTTGAGAAGCAAATCGCAAGGGGAATGGATTTGAGGTAGCTGGATAAGATGAGCGAATTGAAACCAGGACTTGCGTAACAGTTTATCATGTGGGGCATACCAACTCAATTCGGACTGTGTGCTATTAGAGGTTTGTTGTTGTTGTTGCTGCTGCGGGGTTTGGTCTGGCAAAAACCAGCTAGTCGAATCGGGATTGTCAGTGGGACCAATATTCAGAGAGGAATTCATGAGGCTATCGGCCAGATCGATTGAGGTGCAGCACAATTTCACGTGGATCAAATTACCAGACGTTGGAGGGGACATGAGATCGGTAATCTTGGTGTGACACAACCCAGAGCGTAGAACCGTCACGAAACAACCAGGGGAGGATGATTTTTCTTCGGGTGATGAGTCGGTTGTGTAAGAGAATGAAAACGCGGGGAACCGGTGGCCTTCAAACGACTTGGAGATGAAACGCAGCTGAAGAAGAAGAAGAAGAAAAGTGCACACAGAGTGTTGAAGGAAATACACATATCTGAAACCGACCCAGTAACACCAATGGGGCTCTGAGTGAATACAAGTCAACAATTTGGAGACGAGGTAACACTTAGTGATCTACTATCGAAACGGATGGACTCACTGCAGGGAAATGGGCAATTATTAGCGTTCTCTTGAATACATTGAGAGAAAATCTATACATGGTTCCGTTTGCTTATTTCTTTTGTTCTTTTAGGCGACTATCTCCGCCTGGAGGATGAGTCGGTTTCAATGAAGAATCTTGGGAATTTGGGTACAAATCCGTGTCCCCAGCACCACTCGGCGTTTGTTCGAGTCACCTTCTCTAGCCTTTGCACAACCAAATGCGGCCTGCAGGGCAGCAGGGAGTTGCCAAAAACAGGTGGTGGGCACCAACTAACCGTCTACGAAACTCTGCTCCAGATTTTTCCTTAGGGTTTTCTACCAAAGCCTATCCCGCAAGGCATCGGAGGTTTAAAATAAGGGTTATTCTTCCCTCAGAGAAAACGCCCCCCCCAGGCTAACGAGTTCCACCTGCCCGAAGCAAACTGGTTTTCAAGAGCCAGTCACTCGCCCCTTCTCCTGTTGGTAAAAGCAGTTCCGCCGGGCTCGGGGAGCCACTCGTGCAGGCCAGAAGCTGGACTTGGTTGTCATACGTTATTTGAGACGCGCACGATATGAGAGAATTTCATAGACAGCGGGAGCTTATTTCCATTGCCACCCCCGGCTATGACAACCCTTGGAGCCCGTTTGCTTAAACATATGCAATGTTATTCCCGATGGAATCTCGCTTTCATGAGCTGCGGGCAAGACCTCCATGTGTAGTCCAACTGTCTCCGAAAGGGCAACATCGAAAGCTTCAGTACACAGGACTAGGAGTAATTTGAGTGGCATCAGGCTTGTGATTAGATGCGAATTCAAAGCACGCGTTACAGTTTCATACTACTGCTACTATTATCTTCCCACACGGATGTGCAATCGTGCAGTACTTTGTGCTGTGCGGCTAATACCGTGTTAAATTGATTGGCCAGAGGTAGTGAGCTGCATACTGAAACTGGCTGGAGTCTCACTACAATTTCTAATTTTTTTCACATATCTGTCTAGGCCTGGACAACCTGACAGTATCTTAGCCCACGTGCAGTCTGTGACTGTACGGCACTTTGCCTGGATCAGGCTGGTGCTTTCATACTATACCATACCGTACTATTTTCTTCCTCACATCTGTCTAGACCAGGCCAACCGGGCAGTATCTTAACCAACGTTTAGTCCATGAATGTGCGGCACTTTGCCTGGATCAGGCTGGTACTCTCATGCGATGAGTAGGAAATGGTCGTATTCCAAAAGAACATCTATTCTATGCAAGGTTGACATCTTCGTATGCGTAGGGAAAGACTTGCTCCTGACCATTTAATTTGAGGGCACTTTTTAAAGCGTCGTATTCAAGCCGGAAAAGAACAGATATTACTTTCAGCTGTTGATCGTGGATCACGCAGACAGCGTGCAAACGTCAATGATTTACCAGGTGTTGTCTATCGTTGTGAACGCTACGAGGCACATTATTACTCCGGAATCGGACTGTTTTAATCACAAGAAACGCTGCAAAACATAAAATTTTCATGGTCGTTATCGGTCAACAACAAGCAAAAACCTCAAACTTGTTCAACACGGCGCAAACAGAGAATAAACCACCACAAAAATGGTGTCTATTAGCTTGCGCACACCCAAGCGTAGCATACATGGTAAGGAAGTTTTTCAAGAAGCCAACACCGTCTGATGGGGGTCTTTGATGTGTGTTTTCCGTATTCGCGCATCAGCCTCTAACAGGTGGCCAAGTGGTGTTTCATAGTCATTGTTTTCCCTTCATATTGCGATAAGCTACAGGTGGCGAGGTAGTGTCAAAAACAGCAGGTCTTACATGAGTACCAGTGTAGATTCTGATCACGCAGGCGCAATAAACAACTTCCAATTCGGAGGCAAACTCAAACTACAGCGTCCCATCTAGACACAAACGTTTTATTGCTACCTGAAGCATAACGCCAGATTTTGGGATACTCTATCGGCTTCCGGTCAAGGTGAATTGTCATTGTATGCATGTGTCTCTCATGCTATTCGACCAGCGTTGCGCCTTGCAGAGTGATTAAGAGTATCAAGGTGATTGGAAGTGTCTTAGATTCCTAATCAAAGAGAGCATGAGGTGCCACCGGGAATCTTCGTGGAAAGAACACGCTTCGGAGATTGAAAGAGCATCAGCGATGGATATAAATATATACAAACGAATGAGAAACCAGATTGCTTCGGGCAGATGGAGCTCGTTAGCCTGGGAGGGCATTTCATCTAAGGGAAGGAAAACCCTGATTTTAAACCTCCGCTGCCTTGCGGGATACCCGACCGCGGGAACGGTTTCAGGAGAAAACCCTGAGGAAAAATCTGAAACAGAGTCTCGTAGACGGTTAGTTGGTGCACACCACCTCTTTCTGGCAACTCCCTGCTGCCTTGCAGATCGCACTCGGTTGTGCAAAGGCTAGAGAAGCTGAATTGAAAAAACGCCGAGTGGTGCTGGGAACGCCGCTTTGTACCCAAATTCCCAAGAATCTTCATTGAAGCCGATTCATCCTCCAGGAGGAGATAGTCGCACAAAAGTAATGTAAAAGTAAACGAATGAGTCGAACCTCTACCAAATATGAAGAAACGAGCTTTAACCTAACCAGGCGGAATCACGCCAATAACTCACCGGTTTATGAAACGGCACAGATCGGAGACGAGCGGGGTAGGTGCGACAGTAGGAAAAATCCATATTCGTAATCCAACAATCCTCTGATTCACGTCCGCGGGGATCACAAGCATAGCACGTTTGTTCAAGTCGATAGACTGGGTGGATGGGATGTTGATTGATTGGCTTTGTGTGGGTGGAAAAAGAAATGAGTGTCGTGAGCTCAGGAAATGTAGACGACTTCATAAAAAGAGGAAAATGAGGATGTTGATATCATACAAGTAGAGCGATTTATCGCGCATGCCAAGTGAATGAATTGTGGGCAAATTTAGCACGACGACAACCACAAAAGTTTCCAAATAATCAACAAACCATGAGAGATTTGATTCTTCGGAGTTTGAGGTCGATATAAACACGGGACATGAACGAAATGTTGCTATACGCGAGAGAGCTACCGTATCAAACCCGATCCCTTTGATAAACGATACGCAATACGAAAGATTTTCAATGTAACCGACGTGGGGAGCGTAAGTGCGCAGGACGTATGGTATGAAGGTATGAAAGCACAAGCCTGATCCAGACAAAGTGCCGCGCAGCCAGAGACTGCACGTGGGCAAAGATACTGGCAGGTTGCCCAGGCCTAGACAGATATAAGGGGGTAAATAGAAATAAAAATGGTAGTGAGACTCCAGCCTGTTTCAGCATGCATCTCGCTACCTCTGGCCAATCAATTTAGCACGGTGTTAGCCGCACAGTACATAAATGCTGCACGATGGCACATCCATGCACCCGACGGATCCTCTGTGTCAGAAATGAAACATAGACCCCGTCAAATGTTCCAATTGTTCCCAAACAAATTCTTTTCAATATCACGACTACTCCTCCGTAATTCTTTATGGCCTTTTGGAAAAGGATTTTATGATGATTAGAAGAAGTATTAAGCTCATCTCAAGATTGTGTTGTGTTCCCGCTGATGACATTGGAGACACTATTGTTGATCGTCACTTTCGTAAATGCAACAGGTTCATCGCAACTATTTCTTCTGATTGTTCACATTCACTGAACAAAAGCCTTGCTTCTTGTGAATCATTTTCCTCCACCCGAAGTTACTATGTTATTCCCTATTCGAGAACTAACCAATTTAGAAACTTCTTTGTTCCATACTTGGCTCGATAAATGGTTGATCAGTCGAAAGCTGTTATGGAGTTAAAGAAGCACTTGACAATTTTTTTAAAATGACGCTGAGATGTTCCAGTTATTCTCTAATTTTTATTTTTCTAATTCGCCTCACATTTGTCTAGCCTATGGAAACCTGACACTTTATTAGCTCAAGTATCATTTCATTGTGCTGTACTTTATACATTTTATCATATTTGTATTTTGTGGAGAAATTGACGTATTGCTGAAAATTCGTGTACACGAATAAAGTCATTCTCTTCTTCTTCTACCAGATAAAACGGTTTTGCAATCATGTGAAGCAAAACGCAAACCCACATATGGTTGCTTAGCACACTAATACGCGATTGAATCACGTCTGCAGTGCTAACTACATCAAAATTAGGCTTCATCTCATCATTTATTCGCTGCTATGCGGCTCGGACGATT
>JACCGJ010021726.1:0-28054 GCA_013407085.1 Atriophallophorus winterbourni | reverse complement strand
ACTTCTGCGACGGCATCGTTTTCCAAACGTATCATCCTAGCTGTTCCTTTGGTTCCGGTGGTGCCGTGGAGAGGGAGCACTTGCTGCATGGGCAACAGCTAGTTCTCCACTTTTAACTGCCCTGGCGTACATCACAACGCACCAATGGAGAGGACACTCCATTCCGCTTCTGCGGATAATAACACGGGAAGCAGCAGATACCGGTTAAAAGCTATGGCTCGATTGGCGTAGAGCTCAGCGCCTGGGGCTGCTTTCGCCGGTGGGAGAGACTTCAGGTCTCATTGGACGGCTACCGCCCGCCTCAAGCTGGGCAGCCCCCAGCCAATATGGTGCCGTCTCGCCACGGTCTGCTATCCTCATTGGGTGCATGGGGATTAGTAATCAACCGACAAGCAGACTGTTATTTCCGCACCAGCGAAACCAACTACGAAAAAACAAATGTCATTTCTGAAACTGGGAACCTGGAACGTCCGGTCCATGCTTCCTGGATTTCACGACGACGTCTAGAATATCAGAGGCGTAAGAAAATCTGCTGTTATTAACAACGAGTTAAAGAGACTAAAGGTCGACGTGGCAGCCCTACAAGAGACGCGATTACCAGACACTGGTAAGCTGACAGAAAGAGATTACACGTTTTTTTGAAAGGAAGGGGTTCTGATGAGCCTCGACTGCATGGAGTTGGGTTTGCCGTTCGAAACGACCTTCTAAACGCAACAGAACCGAGCATCAGCGGGAGCGAACGGATTTGGACTCTAAATCTGAGGTGCATTACTGGTACCATTACGTTGGTAAACGTTTATGCGCCGACGCTCTCTGCGACGACTACTGAAAAAGACGCTTTTTATTACAACCTCGCAACAGTCCTGAAAAACGTGTCACAAAGAAACTGTGTAGTGGTATTGGGTGATTTCAATGCTAGAGTTGGTGCGGATTACGAATCTTGGCAAAACTGTCTCGGGAAATTCGGTGTAGGTAAAACTAATGAAAATGGACTACGCTTTTTAGAATTATGCACACAGTTCAGTCTCTGTGTTAGTAACACTTTCTTTCAAACAAAACCACAGCATAAGGTTTCTTGGAAACATCCTCGCTCTAAGCACTGGCACCAGCTTGATCTTATTCTTGTTAGGCGCACTAATATAGGAAGCGTACTTCTCACCAGATCATATCAAAGCGCAGACTTTGACACTGATCACTCACTGGTTTGTGCAAAACTGAAGCTTTCCGACACGAGATTTCACCGCACCAAATTGTCTGGTAAGCCTAGGATTGACGTCACCCGCATGTGGAACCTAATCTAGCTGCGCGATTTGCAAAAGCCTTCACAGCCGAGTTCAGCAAGACAACCCCACTTGAATCGGCTTCAGAAAACTGGGAATCGATTAAAAACAGCATATGCCGAGTCGCGCTTTCCACTTTCGGTCCGAAGAAAGCTCGAACGAGCGACTGGTTCGAAGCAAAAGCTTCTGAGATGACTGCTGTGTTGGATGAGAAACGGTCAGCATTCTTGAGGTTCAAAGGTATGCCAACAGATGAAAACTTACGACTTTTAAGAGCAGCCAGAAATAAGTTCCAACAGACTGCAAGGCGATGTGCAAATGACTACTGGACAGAAATTAGCCTTAGTATCCAAAAAGCTGCGGATACTGGAAATTTTCACGGCATGTATGATGGGATCAAGAGAGCCACTGGTCCGAACAAACTTAAAACTGCTCCCATTAAGTCTGTATCTGGTGACCTGATTGTGGACAAAACTCAGCAGATGGAAAGATGGGTAGAGCACTTCTCCTCTCTCTACTCTAGGGACAGTACGGTTTTACCACATGTATTTGAAAATGTCGAGCGGTTGCCGACTATTGAATATCTAGATACTCCCCCTACTCTTGATGAGCTCAATAGAGCAATCGACCGCTTAGCGAATGGGAAGGCCCCTGGTGACGATGGAATTCCACCTGAGCTCATCAAATGCGGTAAAGCAGCATTAATACAACCGCTTCACCATTTGCTTCTTCAGTGCTGGCAGGAGGAGTGTGTCCCACAAGAGATGCGATACACAAAGATCATCACACTATTCAAGAATAAAGGAGATAGAGGCGACTGCAACAATTACAGAGGAATCTCCCTTCTGAATGTTGTAGGCAAATTGTTTGCTAAAGTCTTACAGATCCGGCTGCAAGTTTTAGCTGATAGAATTTACTCCGAATCTCAATGTGGCTTTCGCAAGGGAAGATCGACCGTTGACATGATCTTCTCCCTAAGACAACTTCAAGAAAAGTTTCGGGAACAGCGTATGCCATTATACGCTGTTTTTATTGATTTAACGAAGGCATTCGACTACGTCAGCAGGGAGGGTCTTTTCAAAATGCTTGATTTGATAGGCTGCCCACCAAGACTGCTAAAGCTCGTTATTTCGTTCCACTCAGGCATGAAGGGCTCAGTCCATTTTAACGGTTTCAGCTCAGAAGTCTTTGAAATTCGCCGATGCGTCAAACAAGGGTGTGTTCTGGCTCCCACGCTGTTCGGCATTTTCTTTGCTCTGCTTCTGAAGTACGCTTTCAGGACGAGAACAGAAGGTATTTACTTACGCACGCGAAATGATGGCAAGCTTTTCAACCTAAACCGGTTGAGAGCACAAACTAAGGCACGAAATGTGCTAATCCGTGACCTGCTGTTTGCCGACGATGCAGCCTTTATTGCTCACTCCCAGGAGCACCTTCAGTCTCTAATGGACTGTTTTTCGTCGGCATGCAGAGACTTTGGTCTAACAATAAGCATGAGCAAGACCAAAGTCCATGGTCAAGGGACTGTATCGCCTCCCATCATAACTGTTGGAAACTGTCAGCTTAAATCAATACATCAGTTCACATACCTTGGTTCAACCATTGCGGATAACCTCTCGCTAGACACGGAGATTGATGAGCGGATTGGCAGAGCAGCTGTCATTCTGTCCCGTTTGTACTCTCGTGTTTGGGGTAACCGCAAGCTAACTGTAAAGACGAATATGATGGTGTACAGCGCGTGCGTACTAAATGCTTCACTGTACGGCAGTGAAACCTGGACCACCCACGCAAGACACGAACGGAAGCTGAATGCTTTCCATCTACGAAGCATCCGTTGTATCTTGAACATATTGTGAATGGACAGAGTGACTAATGCTGAATTGCTTTCAAAAGCTGGTCTACAGAGCATGCACACTCAATTGCGACAGCGCCGCCTGCGCTGGCTTGGTCATGTCTATAGAATTGAAAATGGTCGTATTTTGAAAGATCTACTCTATGGTGAGTTGCAACTAGGAAGTCGACCATTGGGCAGACCGCACTTGCCGTACAGAGACGTTTGCAAAAGAGATATGAAAGCTCTTGGCATTGACCCGGCGAGTTGGGAAGAACTTGCTCTCAACCGCTCACATTGTAGGCACTGTGCAAAGCGTCGTCTGCATGCTGGGGAGGAGCAGATACAGCTTTTGGCGGCTGAACGCAGATCACGCCGCCGACGTGCAACTGACGCAGTACAACCGAGTTCTGACTATCGTTGCCAGCGCTGCAGAGAGATTGTTCCTCCCGAATCGGACTGTTTAGTCACTCAAAAAGCTGCAAAACGTCAACATTCACGCGTTTGTGATGTACATCCATGGTCGACATCGACCGAAGGAGGCCAACAACAGACAAACATGACCCCTTCTTCCAGATATTGCTCTATTCGGAGAAGCCGTAATCAGGCAAACATTTCGAAAACGTAACATCTAATAATATAAGTGGATAACCATATAGAATCTTCTCATCGTTTTCGAACGTATAACCACACGCCATATCAGCAAACGTATCACCGTTCACCATCTACTTATATACCTGTTGTAACATTTAACCGTATTATCATTCAGCGACCATTGCACAATATCCCTCCTTTCATAATCATTATGTAAGCCAACCTTTATTTCTTAATCCATATGTATCTCCCTATAATTATCAACTATACTTTTATCCTAATACAACATATTTTGAAAAACATGTAAAGTGAAAAGAAAAAAAAAGAAAAATTGTCTAATGCACCTATCCCAAACCATTTAAATTCCGACCGCTGTGTTTTTCGTTTTCATTTTATCAGTGCTAGATCAAATATACCTAAAATCCATATATTATAATCTTATTTCTTTTCTAAGTCTGTAGACATGATTTTTATAACTGAATCCTGGACTCGTGATTTTCAATCTAACTCTGAACTCATCATACCTAACTACCTGATATTCCGCACTCTAAAACTAAATGGCGGTTGCCTTATTTATATGCATTCTAGATTTGAAGCTAATATCATAACATCTTCGAATTTAACCCAAATTGTAGATTCAATATCGATAGAAATACTTATGCTAGATCTTTTGATAGGTTGCATTTACTACTCACCAGGCTCAACTTCATCTAATCCAGATACATTAACTCGAATTTCTATAAAGGTGTCTTTACATCCTACACACCATAAAATGTGAGCTGGTGATTTCAACACGCCAATGTAAACGATTACTTACGTAGTACAATAAGCTCTCGTACATCTATGAAATCGATAGACTTATATTAGTTACAAACAATTTATTTATAGACCGATAAGAAATGGCATCATTCATGATTTAGCCTTTACTTCGATTTTAGAACTAAATAACTTGCTATTATTGCCTTCTTTGAGGATCATAAAATATCATATTTTCATCAATTATGCACATACTAACCTGCAAAGGAGGTCAAGACATTTTAACGTTATATAGACTGGAACCTGTAGCACTTGTATATTATTTATTCCTAATCAATTCTGACAATATTTTTCATTGTTATTATTGTACCGTATCTTGCATTTTGTTGTAATGTTTGGATACATACATACACTTTTTCAGAACTCGACTTACGCTTCTGATTTTGCGTGCGTGTGGATTTAGTTGATTGGACTCGATGTTAACATTCTGTTGCAACTAACAATCTCGACATCAATTTCAGCATTCGTTGGAATTTATTTTCCTTCAAGAATATTTATTGAGCAAAAGAAGGATATTGTAACTGATTTGTATTCTCTGAATATTTCGTGAGTTACAGCTATTCTCTGTAATTTCTGTGTTCTTATTTTGAGTATTTATCCGGTACAAACCTACTTCCAACACTTATAATGATGCAAGACTGGTCCCAATTCTTCCATTGTAATGATTTTGCAACCATATCTTTCATCTTCCATTTGAAAATTATAGAGTTACTTGAAAGAGCTAGCAGTTTTAATAAGCGTAAAAACACACTAGGAGAGAGAGCTAATAATTTTGTAATTCTGAGCCAAGCTTTTCATTATTCTCATCATTTATGTAACAAACGTTTGATCCCGTATTCGAAAGATGTTATTGATTACCAATTTCATTGTTTCCTTCATCTAATCCCTGTTGTAACACCCCTTACTTTGCGCTGGGAGCATACTCGCGAATTTAGATAATTTACGTAGCTTAATACGAGAAGATAATAAGGTTTTCGAGTGCCTTTTTTACCGAAAATATTTAATGGATTCCACAGATAATATTTTAATAAAATTGAGGCAAAATATGTTAAGAGAATACGTAGAATATAAGCAGCGCAAATGTAATCAGAGTATTGGGATCACGTACCGAATTCGAAGAGCCCGCGACCTTGACGGATTATTATTAGTGAGTGTTACCCAATTTATCTGGGTGGACATTCTATATGCTGAGTTCAAATAAGCAGCCTTGCGGGTTGCAAACATCACAGTTTTGTTCAGTTTTGAGCCAAAGACATTTACTAATGTTATCGCTTAATTATATTCCACACGTAATTTGATATTATTTCTTGTTCCAACCGCATTTACGTAGCGACTCCATCATCAACATTTCAACTTTCTTTTTTCTCATTCTAATGGATGACATATCCGTTTACTTTGTAAAGTTGGTAGTGCAACCGATCTGAGTTCAGCTGTGAAGCCTGTCGTTCCTTCTCTAAAATACATTTAGCTAGTTCAGATCCGGTTCTTCGATCTCACGCAACAGGCCATACCATGAATCACTGATTAATTTCGCGTTATAACGTTGCGAGTATTTAGGCAACAACATCCAAATCGAAATTCTTCGGTTTCTATTTTCTCGAAAATTTCTTTTCAAACTATGTACCTGTCATCAGTTCTGATTTTGATTTGGGGTGGGCGTCGTGCTTTGCTATCAGCAATATTTCCAACACCGGACATTTTCATTTCATTAGTCACGATCAGTGCTGGCGGTAAAGCTATTATTTTGCAAACTGTCTGCTACGCACTTTTACGAATAGTGTAAAGCATGATGATGTTTTTTCGAGTTTATTTACGCATGCCCCCGAGGATTCTAATCATCGTAACTGGAAACCATCGTTTAAATTCAAGTAAATAAATAAATGAACAAATTTTATACTTGGAAATCCAAGGCATGTTCACCATAATCAATAATTTCCAAACGTTTTGTACAATCAGGTTGTAGTATGTGCATTTGCAAAAACAATTTTTAATTCATTTCTTCAGCGAAATTTGACGTTCAACAAATATAGAGGTAACAGTATTTAAAAGTGACTTTCAGATAGTCTGTACGTGATCTAATATAGTACAAAAACACAGGTATTGCCAATAAAATTTAATGAATGATCCCGGAAGCACTGTTATTTAACGGATAATGTCCAGCGAGGATAAGTGAAGAATCTCTGTTGTAGATGTTCATTTTGATTGTTCGAAATTAATTGATTTTTCCTGAATATGAACCGTTTTCCTGTCTGCTAGGCGGTAATTTATTTTACTAAGTTGATGTCTGGGGACCAGTTTCATTTAGGTGCGTATTCAGAAAATAATCTGAAGCGAGAGAATGTTGTTTCGCACGTTATGAAAATTTATTTAATATCAATAAACAGGAATGCCATTATTATATAAATCATCAGGTATAACATCTAAGTTGAGAAGATTGTAAATTTCATCTATAGTAAGAAATGAAGCCAGATGTGATTTGAATTCATTTAAAGAGGAACTGAGTCTTATATATTTTGGAAGGAGATTCCACAGTTTAGCATATTCA
This sequence comes from Atriophallophorus winterbourni, assembly GCA_013407085.1. Taxonomy (NCBI): domain Eukaryota; kingdom Metazoa; phylum Platyhelminthes; class Trematoda; order Plagiorchiida; family Microphallidae; genus Atriophallophorus; species Atriophallophorus winterbourni. Next base: position 20,988 of record JACCGJ010021726.1, on the reverse strand, counting down.
TTCAAGAAGAAATTGTTCTTAGTTAAGCACGGAACCTTTGTGATTTAATAGTTTTTTCACTGTTTTTCAAGCTATACTAAAAATCATGTCCCACATGAAGATTCAAACTTATTTCTATATTATCCGTTGACAGTATTTTAGAGAATAAGATGAGAATATGCTTTGGTCTGCGAAACCATAAGGGATCAATGTTCAGTTGTATACATCTTTCTCTATAAAATTGTTTGATGGTATAAACGATGATGGATTTTGAAAAAGAACGTTGTATCTTTTCGACAGGTTCCATCTTAATCATCTGCGATTCTCGTTTTGAGTTTCTTTTTGCGATTCCTTCAACCATCTTCACCGGTGTAACAAAAATTTCTATTTGATAACTCCTACATATACTCGTTAAAATTTTAACATATTTTACATCTGAAATAAACGAATTTACACAGCGAATCTGGAACAGATTAAGAAAAACATGTTGAACTTGTAAGCCATTGATGGATACGGTTGGCACTAAAAAACTTTCATATCATATGTGCCTACGCGCGTGTAGATTGGGTTAGATCCATGGCTATAATCGAAGATCCTCATATGCATACGGTTCCATCACACACACACATTACATGAATCGTTTCTTATATTTTCTCCTATTATTTTCTTCTTTCCAAAAGTCGGAGCATCCATCTGTGATTGACTGTTTTACACATTGCGTGCACGCAAGAGAACGTAGTCCATATAACAACATGAATTTTCGTTACCAATTCTTAGAGTTTTAATATGGTTGATGCTTTTTAACCACTTTTTGTAAAAGCTTCAAAATTATAGGTGCGAATATAAACTTTCGGATCGATACGTACACGTTTAGTCACATGATGTGCCAAACGTTTCACGAATTCGTATATTCGCCAAACAAACGAACCACGGGAGATGTTTAATGTCGACTCAGAAATTAAATAGATTATGAACCCCGTTAATAACTGATAATATAACGATGGATTGGATGCCGGATGACTTGGAGTGAATACCGTGTAAACAGTGCAAGTTATATTTGTGATATTAAATACTTGTGAAAATTTGGATCCATTTAAATATACTCGCAATTAAACGCGTTGTTCGATAGAGGTGAAACCTTTCCGTACGAATTCGGACGAACAATTCTCGATTGTTGAGCTTTGGTTAGTTGTTCGCCTCCTGTCGATTTCCACTATGGATGCACATTCCGAGCGGCTGACGATTGCATGCTGCACAACGATTCAAAGGACCAAACTGCACGAATCCAGAGGAACTATTTATTTCGCCTCTCCACAGCGATCAGCGATAGTCAGCCGATAGACGGTAATTGCACACCTTGATGCTGTTATCTTGTGACTGTTTAAAAGATATGAGGGAGAAAAGTTATGGTTCCAGATAAGCAAGTTGGTGAACATTCTGAAGTTTGGCTCTGTTGTGTTCGTTCAACATGCTTGAACGAATTTCCATTTTCTGCAACGGGACGGGAGTTGTTTCAGGAGTATGATCGATTATTCGGTCGTTTTCATCGCTTACATCTTGAAGTTTAGCATTATTTTTTCCACTTAAGTGAGACCAATTTTGTAATATGGCTGACCTGCATGCTTTCGACCAAATAACTTGACGCTATTTTCAGGAGCGCAACACGGATTTAGAATAGAATACTCCTGCCTTTCTCAATGTGGCTCCCGCAGGGCAACATCCGCCGTTAACATGATCTTCTCCATGAGAAAACTTCAAGAAAAGTGACGGGAACAGCGTATGCAATTATACACTGTTTTTATTGATTCAATGGAAGTTGTATGAATCCGCGTCGATGTCTTGAAAATTCCTCTTTCGGTCCAGCATGATCAAACAAACTGGAGACATTTGTTCCTACCCTACACCCTTGTTCCTTATCAAGTTTTTTGTGTCATAATTTTTCAGTGATATTTTTTGTTTGTTCTTTAAATTTAAAATAACATTTAAACTAAATGTTACATCTGTGAGAGTTTTCTTTCACGAACATTCTTCCTTTGTTTAACTGCACTTCGGCTTCCGCACATTTTGATTTGTCCGTCACCCGTGTTTACCGTTATTGGAAAACTGTAATTTTCTGTGCTTTCAACTGAGCTGTTTGACTTCCGTTTATTGGACGCGTTGGGTTTGCATTGAAACCTGTATTCGATTACCGTTGAGTACAGCGTAACTTGACGTACTGGTCTGATTTGGGATCGATTCGTAAACGCTCGTCACTCCCGGTAGAAGATTCTCGTGGCTCGTAGCAGGCAACTAGTTTCCGTGACAGAAACTATTCCCCAGTGACGGTTTGGTCGCTACAGTACTCAACGTTGAATTCAATTTGGACCGTATTTGTCTCAATTGGAGAAAATACAGTACTCAACGTTAGAATTCGATTTGGACCGTATTTGTCCCAATTGGAGAAAATACAGTACTCAACGTTGAATTCAATTTGGACCGTATTTGTCTCAATTGGAGAAAATACAGTACTCAAAGTTGGAATTCAATTTGGACCGTATTTGTCTCAATTGGAGAAAATACTGTACTCAACGTCAAATTTGTGGACGCTACAGTACTCAACGTCGAATTTGCTGACGTCAATATGCCTGTTACCCGAAGTTTTGTCGCAAAGATCAAATCTCCCCAACAGTTGGTCGATAATGGAACGGAAGACACCGCAGGTGAGCGCATTCATTGTTCTGTTGTGGGCTCTCGAGGTACCCTAAGGGGTTCAAAGATAGAAACAATCATCCTTGTTTGTAAGGCTAAGATGCGTTTGGAACGACTAAAACTGTCGCAGGAACGTGAAGCTCTCGAAATGCAGCACAAAGAGAAATTGCTTGATGCGTTATACGAGGTGGAAATGGCTGAGATTGCTGCTTCGACAAGTTATCTTGCGCATTGTGAGCATCAAAAGGAAAAAGTAGCTGACTACCCTCGTTCGGAGGTAGAAGATTCTGTTCGTGATAAAAAAAACCCGGCAGTTTATCAAGATCTGACCTTCCAAAGATAGAATTGATATCTTTTGATGGTTCAGCTAGCACCTACGGGAAATTTTGTCGTCAGTTCGAGACCTATGTGGAGTCTAGAACTCTTGATGACGGACAGAGGTTTCTATGTTTGCTAAATTATTGCCGGGGTATAGCAAAAGAATCTATTGAAGAGTGTGTCATGCTGCCACCTGAACGTGCGTATAAGCGGGCGAGATCAATCCTGAAGGACCTCTTCGAGCAACCGCATACAACAGCAAGGCCTGTTAGTCTCGTTAATTGTCAAGAAATTGTTTCTACTGGTGTAATGTTGAAGAATATTGACCTTTGTGTTGTCGATGGTGATCAGGAAGCTGAGTTACCTGACACTGAATTAGCTCAGTCGGATTTTGTGACTGAATTTACCGACACTAATTCGGATCAGATGGAGACTAAGCCTGGCCAACCTGACACCAAATCAGCCCGAATGAAAAGTAGGCCTGGTTCACATGACACTGAATCAGCTTTAATTGGGACGACGTATGGTCAACACGACAATCCGTATGATTGGCGTAAACCTTTCGGTTGTATACCTGATGAACCATTTATGTTTGGGAACTCGGATTCAATATTTTGGAATTTAGACTTGTTTAGATGGCGCAAAATTTCGCTGTTGGAGGATGCAATACACAAGGCTCGTTCGTGTAGGATATCATTCATGAGCTTATTGTAGGGCGCTGGCAGGACCGGAGGACGTGGTGGGTCGTTGTCTAGCAAACATTTTCCCTATAAAAAGCCACAGGTGTGCAGTGATGGTGATGCGACGTGGCGTGTGTCACTCGTCAATAAATAAAGTCACTTGCTTTATTCTACTGTACCTGAGTGTCGGGCCCGGGGCTAGTGCTTAAGGTGGGAGGCGGGTTTTCGGATCTGCTGACCCCAGAAGTACCACCAAGCATTCAGTCTGCCGGTTGCATGCGAAGACGAACGCTGATTACACTGCAGGCAAATGTTTTAGGTGGGAGGCCGGTCTTCGGGTCTGCCAACTCCAGAGATACCACCAAACATTTGATCGTCGAGTCGCTGTCATGGGTCGCGCAGGTACACGGGTCGGGTAGCCAGGTAGAGGAGAGCCCCGCAGTTCAGTTTTTGTGTCTCTACTTGCTTTTCAGATTTTGAGGAATTTTGGTGGGCGGTGTATGAATCCGCGTCGATGTCTTGAAAATTCCTCTTTCGGTCCAGCAAGATCAAACAAACTGGAGACATTTGTTCCCACCCTACACCCTTGTTCCTTATCAAGTTTTTTGTGTCATAATTTTCCAGTGATATTTTTTGTTTGTTCTTTAAATTGAAAATAACATTTAAACTAAATGTTACATCTGTGAAAGTTTTCTTTCCCGAACATTGTTCCTTTGTTTAACTGCACTTCGGCTTCCGCACATTTTGATTTGTCCGTTACCCGTATTTACCGTTATTGGAAAACGGTAATTTTTTGTGCTCTCAACTGAGCTGTTTGACTTCCGTTTATTGGACGCGTTGGATTTGCATTGAAACCTGTATTCGATTACCGTTGAGGTTTGTTATATTTCGCTTTTTAATCGTCTTTGTCAATATAGTACAGCGTAAATTGATGTATTGTTCTGATTTGAGATCGATTCGTAAACGCTCGTCACTCCCGGTAGAAGATTCTCGTGGCTCGTAGCAGGCAACTAGTTTCCGTGACAGAAACTATTCCCCAGTGACAGTTTGGTCGCTACAGAAGTATTCGATTACGTCGGCAGGGACGGTCTTTTTAAAATGATTGATCTGATAGATTGCTGAAACTCGTTATTTCGTTCCACTTAGGCGTGAAAAGCTCAGTTCATTTTATCGGTTTCAGTTCAGAAGACTTTGAAATTCGCCTAAGCGTCAAACAAGCGTGTGTTCTTGCTACAACGCTGTTCGGCATTTTCTTTGCTATACTTTTAAAGCACGCTTGTAGGGTGGAAATTGAAGTCATTTGCTTGCGTCCGCTAAGTGATGGCAAGATTTTAACCCGAATCGTTTGAGAGCACAAACCAAGGCACGAGATGTGCTAATCCTTGACCTGCTTTTTGCCGACGATGCAGCCTTTATTGCTCACTCCCAACAGCACTTCCAGTCGCTAATGGATTGTTTTTCGTCGGCATCAAAAGACCTTTGGACAATCAGCATGAGCAAGAACAAATTCCTCGGTCGAGGGAATGTATCTCCTACAAAAATCACTTCTGGAAACATCATTTCACATATCTTGGTTCAACCATTGCGGATAACCTCTCGCTAGACTGGGAGATTGATAGGCGGATTAGCAGAGCAGGTGTTATTTTGTATCGATTAAACTCTCGTGTTTTGGGTAACCGCAAGTTGAATGTAAAAAAAAGATGATGGTATATAGCGCAGTGAAACGTGGACCACCCACGCAAGACACGAACGGAAGCTGAATGCTTTCCATCTGCATAGCATATTGAACATATCGTCGATGGACAAAGTGAATAATGATAAATTACTTTTAAAACTTGGACTACAGAGCATGTACACTTTACTACGAAGGCGCCGCCTGCGGCGGTTCGGCGACGTCTACAGAATGGAACATGGTCGTATTCAAAAAGATCTAATCGATGGTGAGTTACAATCAGGAAGTCGACCATTAGCCGGACCGCACTTGCTGTACGAAGACGATTGCAAAAGAGAAATGAAAGCAAGTTTAGTTAATATGCCACTGTTGGGTGAGGTTGGTACGAATAACCTGTTCAATCACATGAGCCCCCACTCATGTAGAATTGGTTTGAACCCAAATAAGCTTCATATTCAGGGTACCAACCTCACCCAACAGTGGCTTACAAGCGAAAACTGTTTAACGTTCTTCCTCTGTTTCAAACGCATGCGGATTCTGATCCTACTGTCTCTGCCTGATGAGTGTAACTAGTACGAAGCCGATCGTGAGGTGTGTGATGAAGATGCATTCAAATGAGCTTTTATATTTATGGTCATGGGTTTTAAACCCAGTCTACATGAGTTAGGGCTCATGTGATTTAACAGGTTGGTCGTACCAACCTCACATAACAGTGGCATGCAAGCGAAACTTGTTTACAATTTTTCCACTGTTTCAAGCGCATGCGGATCCTGACCCTACTGTATTTACCAGATTAATGCAGGCAACACGAAACCCTTCGTGGGTTGTGTGTGTGATTGGAGATGCATGCAAATGAGCTTTTAGAAATAAAATCACTTATTGTTCACACTGCGATTTGGGAATAACTTGCACTTGACCGCTCACATTGGAGGCATTGTGTTAAGCGTCCTCTACAAGTTATTATTATTATATTAAATAAATTTTCATAACGTTTGGAACAACATTCTTTCGCTTTCGAGTATTTTCTTCTCAGCAAAATTCTGAATCCGCATTAAATGAAACGAGCCCACAGACCTCAACCTAGTAGAATAAATAACCTTCGCCTAGCGGACAGGAAAACGGTTCATATTCAGGAAACATCAATTTATTTCGAACAATCAAAATAGAAAAGTTTGGAACATCAACAACAGAGATACTTCACGCATCCTCGATGGAACTTATCCGTTAAACATCAGGACATCCGGGATCATTCATTAACTTTTCTTCGCAATACCTATGTTTTTGTACTATATCAGATCACGTAAGAACTATCTGAAAGCAACTTTCAAATACTGTTACCTTTAGAAGGTTATACTTGAATGCCACTGTTGCATAGGGTTCGTACAACGAACCACGATGTTCAAACACAGAAGCACAAAGTGATTCTTGGTTAAGCACTCAAGGCGCTTGTGGATAACCAAAGTAATGTGTTGCTCACATCCCCCGGAATTACACTCCAATACCGGTTTCTGTCTGGTTGCCGTCATCAGGTGGAGACAGTGAGATTAGTTTCAATAAGACTTAAAACAGTGGATAAATGGTAAACAAGATTATACTTGAATGCCACTGTTGCATAATGGTTAGTACAACAAACCACGATGTTCAAACACAGAATCACAGAGTGATTCTTGGTTAGGCACACAACGCGCCTGTGGATAACCAAAGTAATGTGTTGCTCACATCCCCCGAAATTACACTCCACTACCGGTTTATGGCTGTTTGCCATCATCAGGTGGAGACAGTAAGATTAGTTCTAGTATGCCTTAAAACGGTGGATAAATGGTAAAAAAGTGTATACTTCAATGCAACTGTTGCATAGGGTTCGTACAACGAACAGCAAACAGCCAGAGACCGGTAGAAAAGTGTAATGTCGGGGGACGTGAGCAACACAATACTTCGATTATCCACATGGGCCTTGAGTGCTTAATCGAGAATCACTTTGTCATTCTGTGTTGGAACATCGTGGTTTGTTGTACTAACCATTATGCAACAGTGGCATTCAAGTATAATCTTGTTAACCATTTATCCTCTGATTCAAGGCTCACTGAACACAATCTTACTGTCTCCACATGATTACAGCAAACAGCCAGAAACCGGTAGTGGAGTGTAATTTCGGGGGATGTGAGCAACACATTAGTTTGGTTATCCACAAGCGCCTTGAGTGCTTAACCAAGAATGACTTCGTGAATCGGTGTTTGAACATCGTGGTTCGTTGTACGAACCCTGTGCAACAGTGGCATTCAAGTATAATCTTGTTTACCATTTATCCACTGTTTTAAGTCTCAATGAACCTTATCTTACTGTCTCCACCTGATGACGGCAAACAGACAGAAACCGGTATTGGAGTGTAATTTTGGGGGATGTGAGCAACACATTACTTTGGTTATCCACAAGCGCCTTGAGTGCTTAACCAATAATCACTTTGTGATTCTGTATTTGAACATCGTGGTTCGTTGTACGAACCCTATGCAACAGTGGCATTTAAGTATAATCTTCTTTACCATTTATCCACTGTTTCAAGGCTCACTGAACCTAATCTTACTGTCTGCACCTGATGACGGCAAACAGCCAGAAACCGGTATTGGAGTGTAATTTCGAAAGATGTGAGCAACACATTACTTCTGTTACCTTCACATTTTTCGGACTCAAAGTTCCGCTGAATGAATGAACTTGAAAATTGTTTTTGAAAATGTTTATACTACAATCTGATTGTGCAAACCTTTCGAAAATGTTTGATCACGGTCAACATGCCTCGAATTTCCGAAAATAAAATTTATTTATTTATTTTTCATTTGAAGTGGCGCAGATAGAGCTTCCGCCTGCTGGACACAGATCACGCCGCTGGCTTACAACTGACGCCCAACGACCAAATTCTGCAGATCGTTGCAAATGTTGCGAAAGAGAATTTTGCTCCCGAATCGAACTGTTTAGTCATTCGAAAATCAGTCGAACATAAAACAATTCATGGGATTGTGATGTGCATTTGTGGTCGACATTGACCGAAGGAGGCCAACAACAACAGTCATGCCTTACTTACCTTCTGCTTACCCTTGACGATTGGACTCCAGCATTAGATGTTGAGGATACCATCCATGTATGTTACCTCGATAAGTCGAAAGCATTTGACCGCGTAAGCCACAGTATTCTGTTGCAGAAGCGGTAACGTTGTGGTATCACTTTCGGACTATTAACCTGGTTAGAAAATTACCTGAGTGATCGGCTTGTTCAAGTCCCAGTGACGGTGCTTTATCGGAGTCGGTAGCCGTGAAAAGTGAAGTGCCAATCATTTACGGTCTTTATGCCCATGTTCGCGAACTATATACCAGTGCAGTCGAGGATAAATAAGCCGGGATGCTGCGAACTGGTACAGAAGGATATGGACAACCTCCACGTTTGGTCCATAAAATCACATATTTTCAATTTCCAAAAGTATCACATCTCAAACCTTGGAAACTATGTGAAGTTCCAGTATTTTCTTGGTACACTGCCTCTATTGGACCATGGAACAAAAGAACTTGGTTTTGTTAACAAGCAACACCCTTGGGGGGTCGAGCCACTACAACTCCGTCTATCGCAACATATCACAGAAATTGTCACTCCTGAAGAGAATTTTTCGGTGGGTTCATAAAACAGACAATCCCCTTCATTATAAATATGTACATCAGATCCACGATGAAATACGCAGTACAAGCATGGTCCCCATGGCCTTATAAAACATGTTGCGACTTTGCAAAGTACATACCATCGGGCTATTAATCTTGTCACCGGACTCAGCTGGAAACCATACAATGAGCGGATCAAAATCCTGAATTTATTCGATTATCCACGTCGTCGTCTCTGAGGGGATTTGATTCTGGTCTACAATATCTTGAATACCGAAAATCACCCTCTACATGCTTGTTTAATCTAAGTGACTCGCATAAGACAAGAGCTCACACATTCAATCTAAATGTCCCTCACTTGAGACTCAACTGTAGACGACATTTTTGCCGTGAAAGTTTGTTTTATTCGAAACAATTTACAAAATTATGTTGTAAACTCACCAATTCAACAGATTTTCAAGAGAAGTCTTGATGCCTTTTTAACTTTAAACCAGTGGCTCAAAGACAACTATACATCCTAACACCATGCATCTACATTTCTCATCTCACCAATCGAAATCAATTTCTGCCCTTTGGATTTTTTCCTGATTCTTGAACTGCTCAGTAAGCAACCAAATCTCATTTTTTTCGTTATATTATTCGTAGTTACCATATTGTTCTGCGGTATTTGTAGAGCTATATGCTTATCAGACCAGTAAAATCGAATTAAATTGAATTTAAACCGTACCATGTATGAACGTTATAAACAGATCTGAAATTCAACCACAATGTGAAATACAAATATATACAATATTCACTATTCCTCTTTTAGACTATTGTAACATAATATATAGCAATATAAATAAATCAGATGGCATAGTTTTATAAAAATACAACGTTCTTTCTCAAAATCCATGATCGGTTATAACACCAAACATTCGTATTGAAAAAGATGTATTCAACTGAAACTCGATCCGTTATGGTTTTCCAGACTCAAGCATAATCTCAACTTATTCTTTAAAACACTGTCATCATACAATAAAGAAAGGATTTCGAAACTTAATAACCGGCATGATTTCAAATATAGCTTGAAAAACAGTGGAAAAATATAAAATGAGGAACATTTCGTACAAAAGAAAGGAAAAATTTCTACTTGACTAAATACTAAACTAAATGTGGAATCTTTTACCAAAATATGTAACACGTTTATCCTCTCTGGACGAATTGAAAGCACATGTTGCTTCCATAATAACCTTAGAAAAAATACGTGATCTTCTTAATCTAGATGCTATACATGCTGATCTACATGATTATGGCCTTTACAATTTTCGTAAGAACACGTATTTGCCTTCGAGTATTTATTTTCCAGCATAACTTCTCGACCAGCAATATAATAAATCCAGACCACAGGAGACCTTATCCTAGTGGAATCATATTCCTTCGTCTACCTCCAAAAACAAATCATATTCAGGATCGCAAAACCTATTTTGATTAATCCACATGTAAAGTATCGAAAATTACACAACACAGAACATCACTTATCTTTAACGCGAAGCCAGTATTATTCTGTATAATACCAGATCACTTAGTGATTATCTGGGAGCAAATTAAAAATACAGTTCACTATTATTAATAAAGTAAGTTTGCATGCATTTTCATCACACACAACCCACGACCGGTTTCGTGCTGTTTGCACTCATCAGGTAGGGATAGTCGAATCAAAAATTTGAATATACACATATTTTGGCAATTATTGCTCGTGATTTGCATGCCTTGTATATCAAATTTTTAAATGAAATTATATAAAATTATTTAGATACGCGTTAATTTGAAATCACTTATTAAATGGACTGCTGTTCTGAGCATTAGTTCTAGACAATTACTACAATCGATACAAGCATACTTTGCATTGTATGCTTACAAAAACATTTCGGTTTACTTTAGCACACTTTGGAGCATTGTCGGGGGCACAACATGAAGTATTGCTGAGTTTTTTGGTATGTCTTTCTGTGGCAGCCAAATAGTACTGTATTCGGAAATCTGTAGTATAAAGCTCCTTAATAAATTAGCTTCGAGAGCAAACAAAGCAAGGTGTTTTTAGCTGCTTTAAAACTGGACCATGAATCCTCACAGAAGTTCTCAGCTAACACTTCAGCATTCATTATAGAAATTTCCGCTGTTGAGCAATTATTCCACCTGCGTTTATCTGGGTTTCTTTAAGGTTTTGCACTTTCGTCACTCAAATGCTCAAAAGCAATATATTTGATCGAATTTGGGCGAATGGCCGCTACAATCCTTAGCAGCATCTCTATAATTTTAATGGTTGCACCCTTTTTCTTTTAAACGAAGGGACTAAGAGTGTGACGATCTAAAGTCATAGGACGTGCGGAGTTTAAATACCAGTATTGCGGACCGATGTGAGGGGTTGTTAAACACGAGTGCACATAAATATCTGCAGATATTTCTAAAGCATTTGCCGCTGCCAGAATTGTTTCGTAGATGGCACAGAAGCGTGTAAATATGAATTTAACGTGAAAAAACTGCATCAAGAACCGATAGTCGATTATGTGAACACGACTGCCGATGTTTCTTTATGCGTTTGAGAATAATCTCTTGCCACTGACACAGTATTTACGTATATAGCATAAGCGCGTTTACCTGTATGCGGAGGATTAAAAAAGGTATAATAAACGAAAACCTGAGATATCCAATGAAATGCGCGATCGATCGTTTGAAAATTGGATAAACAGTAGTCAATATTGCAAATAATTGAATGTATCAGAACTAATATCACAATTATTGGGTATTACTGAATAATGTATATAAACTAATATCTTGTGTTGTAAAGAAATTGCGAGAACTGTTCACAATTAGTAATGCATCGAAAAAATGCCACCTTTTTCCAGCCAACGTTCTGGAGCTTCTGGAGCAATTTTGAAAATTTCAAATCGAACAATAACTTTTTGGATAATAGATAAGTGTATTTAGTTCATACCTAGTGTGCCGCTCTGAATAATATTATGCTAATCACTTTATAAACAGGAATATTCTATCGGATTTAAGTTATATACAGTGGAACCCACCTACAACGAACTCGTTTTCAACGAATTCTTGGGTTGAACGAACACACCATGATTTCCCAAATAAATTCCTTCTTTGTTAGCCTGTTTAAAACATTCGTACAAAGCATCAGTTCGTTACGAATCTCGCATTTCACGAACATTGTTCACGTTTCCGAAAGCTATGTTTGTTCAACAAACTTCATACATACAACGAACTCGCTTTGTCTTGCCTTTAACACAAAACGCTTCATCAAGAGTGGCCTGCAGTGCGTTTAAGAATAGAACTGACACACACAGCTTGGTGAGACACAGGCAGCCTAGCCTACAGTGTGTTAACTGACTCGCACGCACGCACAAGAAAATCAAGTGAATTCTTTGTGACTGTTAATCACAGACTCATGACAAATTGCTATCACTCAGGCAGGCACTTCATTCCCTTCTTACAGTTACAAGATGTCTGACAGACAACGAAAACGAGAGCAGTTTAGCCTAGAGAAAAAAGGGAAATTTTAACTGAAGTGGAGAATGGCGAAATGACAAAATCTGAAATTGCTAAAAATATGGCATAGCAAAATCAACATTGTCTACTTTCATGTCTCAGAAGAAGCAACTCTCTGAAACAACATTCATATTAGAATAAATTTACTAATATTAACATGAACTTGGAGTTAATGATGTGCTCCGAGTGCTGTGGCATCATCTATTCATCAAATGGATTAAATGTATGCAGAAACACGAAAAAAGTAAGACTTTATTGTTTACACGTGTACAGAAAAACGGCGCCAAAATCACATGAATGAAAATGCGTTTTACTTACAACGAATTCCGCTTCTAACGAACATTTTACTCTCCCCTCAGAGATTCGTTGTATCCGGCTTCTACTGTAGATGTTTTGATGATTTTAAAATTTTTATACATTTTTAATAATGAAATTTAAATCCTGAGCACATTTCTCCAAAATAAAATACTTCTTGGATTAACTATTTAGAGTTTATATTTCCACATGCATTTGATAAAAATTAATGGAACTTATCGCAATCGCCTCAATGCGCTGAGAGTTGATTGCACAGATATTTAGACAAATATTCATCATGTTTATCATGCCTTGGATATCTGAGAATAAGATTATCTATTTATATAAAAAAATATTTATTTAGTTGTTATAAAAACATTATCAGTGAACATAAAGGAATCGAGGATATGCAATTACTTCTGGACGTGATATTACTAACAGAATAGGGAGGCATCATCTTACTATTAATTTTCGGTTTCTAAATAATGTGTCGATTTAGTTCAGTAGAACCTTCGAACTCAACTAGAAAGTTGTTATTAACGAGCATGTGGTTGATCGATTTTTAATCCTAATGAATTGCAATGTTGAACATTTCCGAAGCCATGCCATCATCCTTATTTTTTGACGATATTTAGAAAATTAAGCAAGTGAGTTAGACATAATTTTTACTGAATGAATTCGCCCGAGACCGTATTTATCAACAAAATCTGAATAAGTATCTGCAGAACATAATGAAAATCAATATTTCCATAGCGTATCAAGAAAACGTAGTAACGCTTAACAGCAAATTACTTTACAGTTGTAACATAAATGCCTATATAAAATGCAGCAATTTTAGTGGCGAGTTTTAATTCTTAACCACCTCCTGCTTAGTTGTGAATCCGATGTCTGACATCATTCTCGTAAGTTTTGCAACTTTTTTTTCTTCGAATCCTTGTATAGCATATTTGTTCTAAACACGGGGAGAATTGTTGCAATTTTTTTGAAATAAACAGCGAAAATTCATAAGCATGTCTATGTTAATAATACCTCAACGATGATATTTCAACCCTCAACTCCTTTGGCTATATGGTATGGTACCGTATTCCTTGTTGAACATACTCACATCGAGTGCACTGAATTTTACATGCATCAGGGATTGTAACAACTATTTGGTCTGATTATGATACAAAATATTAATCCAAATAGTAGCCATTAGCTCGTTGAGTCAATAAAGAAACGCGAGGACGAGACTTGAATGAATTGCATTTGAGAACTCCCAACTGACAACGCTAATAAACAGCGTCCAGACTATCGCTTAATTAATTAATTATCCGTTAAACTTAAGTGATTTCCGGAACATTCATTGATTTTCCTTTCTCGCAATGCTAGTGTTTACTTTGTATAATATGATACCACTTACTGATTATCTGGAAGCAATTTTAAAATACTCATAAGTTTATTTTTATTGAAAGTCAATTTCCGCCTTAAAAGTGACCTTGACAATGTATTTGCAATTGTACATACAACAAAATGATTGAACAAATATTTTGACAATTATTGATCGTCATCAGCATGCCCTGGGATTCTGAGAGTGAAATTATTTTTTTCATTCTTCAATCTGCTGTCAACAGAGTTAAAACATTTAGGCGAAAGCAGCACAATAATTCATACTTTCACACCATAGTTAATGTCTTGATTCGATGATGCTTAAAGTCCATCACATATTAAATTTCAGAAATTTTGGCAAAGATAACAGGTAACGCAAAATGAATGTCGCTGGCAAACAATGCGTAAATTTGAGGTCTATCAATGCGTTAATTTCTCACCTCACTCTTGGAACCATTGTCTTTGTGTGTGTTGTACAGAGCCAAATCTGTCGAAATAAAATTCCTGCATTTCAGCCTTGTCGGAATCATAAAGACTTGAAGATTAAAATTATTCAATTCACAAAGCATCACAAGCAAACTCTTCGGTAAATTTTCCTATGTATGCTAATGATAACGTTTGCCTAATCAAAAGAATGTTGCGGTTAACTCGGTAAAAAACATCAGAAATATTCAGGTAGAATACTTGAATTGTATAACCAAGAACTAATTTCGAGTCTTATCGTCAAGGATGAAAAGAAGCTTAGTTAGCAGGATTGTCCATTTTTGAAGAACTGTTGGTCTCGGGGAAATAGAATTCAATGTTATGTGCTCTTTTTGTTAATCACGACTTTTCAAGCACTTCAAGACAGCAGATAACAGGGTATAGTCATGCAATTTCCCGGCTTTAAAATCAAAACCCCTACAAAACTTGCAGTCAATGTTGAGAAAATAATTCAGAAGTCTGCATACATTCTGTGCACAATGCTTCAGTATATTCAGTGTAATTTCAGTATCAGTATCAGTATCAGTATCACAGCGCGATAGTCGACCAAGTCAAAACGAGTGCCCAGATTCTTTCGGAGGTGTGCTTGAAAACACCCACCACTACCAGGATTGATTCGTAAGTAACACAGGCGTGTGTAACTGTCAATGGAAGAGTCCGGGGATTTTTCGGGATTCGAGGACAGTACAATTCTCAGCACGTTTTCTCTGGTAACATTTATTGTGTCTAATGGAAGAAAGGTTGCTACTTTTAGCTCAAGTTGTATCTCAACGCATTATTTTAAACAGATATTCGTAAACGATTTAGTTAAATTGAGCAAATGGAAACACTATTGCAATAGCGATCATTTTATGAGAACTTGTTAAACCTGAACTTAAACGCATTTGCATCTCTTCTAAATTCGAAAAAGAACTATTATGTTTTGTGCAAGAGATGGACGATTTCCATCTTACAGAGAGTATAATAGCCTGTAATTGTTTACAAGTGTTTCGAGTTTCAAATATTTTGGGACAATAAATACTGCAACATTATCAAATAGAATTGTGATATATCGTAATGTTTCAGTTTGGCGGAGAGTACGTGCAGTCTAATATGTGATTATATTTGGCTATTATAGATGTCGCTGAGTGATTGCTTGTATGGAAACGCATACTGCAAATGATTTTTATGTTATTATACAGTAGATCTTGGTACAAACATCAAATCAAAAAATATATCAAGTTAGTGGTAATGCAATCATTTTTTGCTAATCATTTTTGTTGGTTACCGAAATTTATTCTTCCGGTCACGTGTCGCGCCGAAATATCGGTTTCGGCCACCCAACTTTCTTGGGTAAATTAATTAGTTCAATTTAATGACTAAGTTGCCTAGGGCTGAAAGTGGCTAAACGCACCAGGCACTTCAATATTGGGTGTACAGCTCGAATGGTTCACAGGCGCTTATCTCTAGAAATGTAGAAAATTAGATAAGGTTTTTTAACACCACCATCATTTTGATTTTTCTGTATCATCAAAACCTAGATTATTATCCAAAATCATTCAAAAAATCAATCAAACAAAATAGTTGATTTTTGTGCTTTGAATATATGGTGTTGCCACAACATCGGAATAGCAAGCGTTTCCCGCGTGAATGAAATGTAATTGGGCGGTAATATTTACGCTGGCTGAGAAGCTGTGATGTAATTTTATTCGTCCTTGTCGGAATGGTTTGCGTACTCGCATAAAAACATTTCCGTGGTTGATGAGACAATTTTATCCTATGGATGCGATTTACAGCAATATTATTCTTCAATGAGTAAGTTTTCAATGTTTATTGCATTGACGAACATTATTTCTACAACATGGTTTGTTGTAGTTCTACAACGTGATTTTGTCCAAAACTATCAACAAACCATTGATTCATCTTATTTGTACATATATAAACATTTTGCCTATTTTTTGACTGGTTTTTATAAACCTAATTCGGTGTGTGAGTAATCACATCGCAAACATTTGTTTTATTTCAACAACCCTGGCAGCTTGTAGCGATTACCCCATTAAATACAATTATTCATTATATAATATGTTTAAATCATGGCGTGAATAAACAGAATAATGTGGTTAGCAGTAAATAAGAAAGAAGACAACTCGGATTTTTCTAAAGTATTTACATGTTAGTTCCGCACGTTCTGTTTATTTATATCTAAAATAAACGTACGGTTATGGTCGGATGAAATATAAAATGCGACTGCTGCTATTGTATCTAGCCAATTACTAACTTTCCTTGCACGACACCATATTTGTTTCAGATTGTACCTCGGGCGCGCCCCCTTCCAACCTTAGCTAGATCTGTAGGTAGCCTTTGTTGCCCCTCTTACGTTAAGGCTAAAGGCCTACCACTCTCAACCCATACCAGATGGTGCATGGGGCGCTCGATGCGATAGCCACAGGTTTTATTGGCAGAATGTCCCAACCAGCGTAAACAGCGTGGCTCTCTAAAGGCTTGTTACGTAGCTTCTTTAAAGCAGAGCCTGACTTCTAATTAGCGAAATCAGTGTTGCCACCAAACGTGAGCAATCGTGCGCAAAGTGGCTCGCATTCTTAAACCAATACTTACTAGGTTTTACAGATTCCCGTAAACTCGTGCTTTAAATCACGTCTATTTCAGAGACTCAAAAGCCTGACAAAAGCCAGTGTTACTTGAGTTATTTTGAAATCGGCTTTCTTCTCTATTCCGCTGAGTGACCATCAAACTTTATGTGATTGGACTGCGCCACATGATTCATAATGACATTTTATTGTAAATTGTTTCAATTCTAATGGGCAGTCTTATAGAAACATCTTACAGTTGTCTGGGCCGAAATATATGCGATACTTAGATGTCTTCATTGCCACGGCTTACAGTATGACTAGAATTAAAAGGCGCCAATGGCACTCACCACATTTAGGTTTTGTAGACAATGGCTCGTCGTGTTGTACTAATTGAATAATCAATATCTCTGTTTAAGTTCTGTGCCTAATTGTCTCTTTCTGCGTCGAGTCTCCCCTGTAATATTGTTCCTTTTTGAATCGGGCGGATGTACAACTGAGTAATACGTGTAAATTTACCTTTGTTTTCGTTTTCGGTTACAACTGTTCTATTTTGTCTTATTGACGCTTAATTGGACTCTTAAAGCAAAACTGATGAAGTGTAAATTGGCATTTAATGTCGACTTCGCTCTCGACATAAATGACATTGTTAGCCTGCGCACAGGCTTTTCTGATTACAGCATCCGTGTCTTGTTGAAATATGGGTAACGGTAGAATGCTCCTAACCTTTGGATTCTTATTCTTAAAATTCTGACTGAAAAAAGGAGAAAAGTGGTCTAAATGCTTCATTCCAAACTTAGTTTTCGTCATATGTTACTTCAAATTCAATAAATTTTCCCATTCCTGTCTCGATACATTTGCAAGTAGTGCACATGTATAAATGATCTATTTATACGATCAACACGTGGCTGGTTAGGTAGTTGTATCTTCAAATTACCCCGATCAAAAATTTGAAGGTGTTACTCATGTACCATGAGCAGTTGACACAATTTGTTCCCCGGGGTCGGTTGATTATAATCCACTATGTGGATCGGTCATCAGATAAACAGTGATATTCAAGTATATCTTTGTTTACTAATTTTCTGCTGTTTTGAGACTCACTGAACCTAATCTTAACCAAACCTGTTAGCAAACAGCCATCACCTGGTTGCGGTGTGTAAGTGTAATGGATTTCATCACTCATAAAACTGGTGGTTTCCATTGGTTAGATCGGTTGACTTAGATCCATCTTGTGAATCGGTCATCCAAACTAGGATATACTAATCAAATTTATAGTGCCATTCAAGCATATCTTTTTGCCAACGAATTCACATCTATTCTCAGAAGTAATGTCAAATGTTCGAAATGGTTGGAAATATGGTTTTATATCGTAACATTGACAAGAAATGTATGAATTTAACATCCGGAACTCAACAAAGCACCACAGCTTGCAAGCTTCACTTTGTTTGGATGCTGTTATGTTGTGCCCGTATGAAGGAAACATCAGTATTGCGGTAATGACCCTAAATTTATAGCGCTTTTGTTGCTGTTCATTACCGTGGTACTCAACTAAGCACTTTTTCAAGACGGACGTACAGTAAAATGTAGAGCCAAGAGGCTATGGATAGAAAACGCTGATGCTAGCAGTCTTGTTGAAGATAGGAGAAATGACTGGATGACCAGTCAATGACGTGGCTCGTTGGGATGCAAAGGCTGACCCTTGGACTCAGTGGAGCATGCTTTTTTATCTGATTGCACGGATGCGCAATCATGCAGTACTTCTGTGTTGTGCAGCTAACACCGTGCTAAATTGATTGGCCACAGGCAGTCCGCTGCATGCTAAAAACCGTTATAGTCTCTAGCATTTCCATTTCTATTTTTATATGTCTATGCCTGGGCTACCTGACAGTATCTTAGCCCACGTGCTGAGAACGCTTAACATAATGTATAAAAGTCAAAGCGTATCTTAGATGTAAAACGAAAAGCACAAACAAAATATTATCGGCTGAGTTCTCCCGTAAGCAAGCTCAACATGTCCAAGCGTTTTTTATATAGCGCACGTCACACTTGCTCCCAAAATATCCCCTGTTGGAAAAATAAGTGTTATTTCACATTTCGACAGGCCAATTGTTTTGTTTTCCGATAGGTGCATTGCTACTACAACTATTATAACGTCTTACCTAGTTTCCTTGTTACAATAAATGAGTTTTACACACTTCTCAATTTCCCATGTTCGGTTACATTTTCGTAGACTACGGGTAATTTTCTTGGTAATTTGTCTGGCAAGAATCGGTCTACTATGCAGTGGATGAGAATGTTTGATATAATGTTTTATTTTCCTATGCTCATGAACGAAATCGCTCATTTGCTCGACCAGTTTAGTGCTGTTTGCACTCAGGTAGGAACTGTAGGATAACGAAACAGCAGAGGTATGGAAAACAGGTTGCGCTTGTATGCCACTGGTAAGACCAGGTGTTGAAGATAGGAGAAATGACTGGATGACCAGTCAATGACGTGGCTCGTTTGGATGCAAAGGCCGACCCTTGGGCTCAGTGGAGCATGCTTTTTTATCTGATTGCACGGATGCGCAATCGTGCAGTACTTCTGTGTTGTGCAGCTAACACCGTGCTAAATTGATTGGCCATCGGTGGTGAGCTGCATGCTGAAACAGGCTGGAGTCTCACTACAATTTCTATTTTCTTTCTCATATCTGTCTAGGCCTGGGCAACCTGACAGTATCTTAGCCCACGTGCAGTCTCTGACTGTACGGCACTTTGCCTGGATCAGGCTTGTGCTTTCATACATACATACATACTGAAGCACTCACCGATTGCAGTGGTGTGCTCTGGACCATTTTTGATTTACAAACTTTTCAGTTACGAAAACTGTTAAATAAAGAACAAACTAATAGTATATTTTTGTTGAGTTCGGCGTAATCGCAACCCTGGTACGATTGTAATGCATACCTTTTTCTATATTTCGAGTGTCTACAATGATTTTCATCTATTTTATTTATTTAAAACATTTAAAGCAAATCTCGAAGAACCCCAGCCAGTGCGTCACACCGGGGATGACAGTCGTTCTCCGTTCAACGATGTTGATACCGTCCAACTTATGTCCGATTCCGAGAAAAACATGCTGCCCAAATCTGAAACGAAGCGTCGTAAGGGCTGCCTGCCGAATTTAGCTCCCAAAAAGTCGAAGAATATCAACGGCACAACCAGGTGTAAAATTTCTAGCAACACAGAACCAACTCTTCAGTTACCAAATAACAATGAACCAATCAGTCATAAGGCCAAAGAATCTACAAGGAAATTCCATTTTCGGTTAACAAATTTATGGCCTTCTCCCCGAAAGACGAAGAAAAAAGTGACCGAAAATGAAGATTTTGTAAAAATGGATTCTCCCATCACACTAGAGCCCAATCCGACAACTTTGCAGCCCACATCCGTGGTAGATTCGTCTACTGCTGCAAAATCCGATTGTACCAATTGGCACAGTGAAACGGCGGAGAGAAAAAACAGTGCATGCCATCCATCGTTACATTCAACATCCCTCTGCACAGACGACGACATTCCCCGCATCAATAATGTGTCTACCCCTTCCGATCAACAGGCTAGCTACTCACAACTAGCTGCTGCGGTAGAACACTGTGATAAACGGTAAGCCTTTCTCGTTGTGCACATTAGAAATGTGTGATTCTTTACGACGCCTATTTTAAGTTTAGGCTAATGCGGTATATTCCTTGTATAAAGTTTCATTGATTTGCTTACAGTTTT